>JADBJO010013420.1:27500-52550 GCA_016801955.1 Conus betulinus | reverse complement strand
GGGTGCGCGTGCGTGCGTGCGTGCGTGTGGATGTATGTAGTATGTATGCATGTACTATGTATGTAGGTCGTTGTATGTAGTGTGCGCCTGTGCAGCACGTGTGGGTGTGGTGTGGGTGTTGGTGTGTGTGTTGTGTGTGTGTGTGTGTGTCAGTTGAAGCTTGGAAAATCCGACATAACATTGGTTTCAGCAGTCAGTAGCAGTTGTGTGTAGTGCAGGCGGCGCGCGCGCGTGTGTGTGTGTGCCGTGTGTGTGTGTGGACGTGTGTGTGTGTGTGTGTGTGTGTGGGTGTGTGTGTGTGAAGTGTTTGTTTCTCGTAAGAGAGAGAGAGGAGAGAGAGAGAGAGAGATCAGAGAGAGCCGTGTGTGTGGGTGGTGCGCGCGCGCGCGCCGCGCTTTTTCTCGTTTTTTCTTTGGGGTACTTGCGGTTGATTGCTTGCTTTCTTGCAGTTCAAATATTTAGTTATTTAAACATCTGTGGACATTGACCGCATCATTCAGATGCAAAACAAAATGCATACACATCTCTTACTGTAACACCAATTCATTACATCAATAACCTATGCTTATGATTGCATATATAACAAAATCAAAACAAAGAAGTGTATTGATATAATTAATTGGATGTAGACAATAATTGCAAGCCGATCCCAGACTTTTTTTTTTCCGACGGGTAAGATTCTTTACAGATCCAGTGCCCACGAGTTTTTGAATGGCAATTTTGAGCATTACTAAGTAGGATTACACAAAATATACCGTACTCGGGTTAGCAAGCCTTTTCATATAAGTTAATCTTTGTGACCGGGTTTTTTTTTAATTTCATCTGTGTGTTTTGGGTGATATGAAGGTTATATCTTGTATCCTCTATAACAACATTTAGCCCTGTCATGGAGTGCTGTTCTTGTATATGTTGTTTCTGCAGTGCACGTGCCAGGTAGGTTATGTAAGTTAGCTTTCGATCATCTTGTTACGGTGGGTTTTAGGCGGTTAGGATTGTTTTGTTTGTTGGGCTCCTTGGCCTTTTCTATGCACAACGTGTTGAAACGAATTAGGGATAAATTGTAAGTGATTTTAACAAGGGTCCAAAACTGGGGACTTTAGGGCCAAAAAAAATAAGTAACTGGTGAAACGCTAATATTTGGCGTATGTAGCTGATACAAGAAATTACAACAAAATATATGCATGAATGACTGCATTCAAAAAACAAGCTAACCAGAGAAATGCAGCAGAGACAAAATTGCGGTACTGCCAACGATAGCTGCGAGACACTTCCAAGATCGACATGCTCAATCCCCAGAGAGAATAAACAATTTCTACAAGCAAGCAGACCTGAAAATCAACAATACATCTATTTTTAAACAATCTTGTCACCAACATAAGCATTGGTGTTGTGTGTGTGTTTGTGTTTGTATGTTTCTTTGTGAGGCCACACCCTGCTTTATCTGTTGCTATGTTAAGAGCTTTTAATAAAGGTGCAGAAACATCCCATAATAGTTGAAGATAACGTAAGATGAATACATATTACATAACCCTGAATATCTTTGGCGATATTAACATCATTGTCCAACCAACAGCTTTTATTACGCAATATTCGCGTAGAGGTATCAAGGGCATCTAGCAAACAATTGGTTTCAGTCGACACCAACAGAGCCATGTGTAAATAACAGTATAAGGTAAAAGGACATGAAAAAAAAAATGAGTCATTTAAAGCATAACGTATGTAACCTGTCCGACGCGGAATTGATAACACAATTGACTTGTGTGCTATGGAAACATCCCTGGTGCATTTAAATTTTTTGTCTGCCGCCTGTTGGTGTGTCTGACCATAATACTGTGCAACTGATCCCTGCATACAAACCTAAAATACAAACTGAGCCTGTTGTGAGGAGAAGAGTGTGAAAAGTATGGACGGCTGAGAGTGTGGATGAGCTGAGAGGATGTTTTGAGTGTACTGATTGGAGGTGTGCTGACTGACTCATGCCAAAATGTTCATGAAGCGGCAGATGTGGTTACTGACTATATCCATTTTGTGTGAAAACATGATTATCCCAACAAAAACAATTAAAAACTGTTTCCAAACAACAAAAACATGGATCACGGGGTCAAATTAAGACACTTCTAATGAGAAAAAGATAGCATTTCAGGCTGGTGACAAAAAAAGAAAGGAAAACGAGTTTCAAACAAAGCTTAGGTGCGGAATACGGAGGGCCAAAAGGAATTCAAAGCTAAAGTAGAAGAGCGGTTTCAGTTAGGAAGAAAGGAAGGATGCATGGGATGGGTTAAAGATTTCTAACGGGTGAAGCCAAAAAGAAAGCAAGATCTTGCCAGATGAATATTAATGACCAAAATGATTTTTCGAACAAAAACTCAATGATTTCTATTGTCGTTTTGAAAGAAATGATCTGGGTGGGACGGTAGACAATCTGGTAAAAAGAGCTAAACAAAAGGATCAAAGACAAGGGAGATGAACAAGACTTTGAGATCCATGGGGATGTTGTGAAGTCACTGTTTTTGAACTGAATATCAGGAAATCAATGGGTCCAGATAATATCAGTGGAAGATGGCTCTGAAATTGTGTGCTTCTGAACTTTGTAATGTTTTCTGTAAGATTTTCAGTTTGGCTCTTAAGGGCATGCTCTGTACCCCAGTATCTGGAAAAAAAAATTCCACTGTCTGCCCTGTCCCAAAGAAAAGAAACCTACAACAACATTGAATGACTATCGCCCTGTAGCTCTGACCTCCATAGTTATGAAGTGCTTTTGAAAAAACTTTCCACTTAGACAAACCCAGGTTCTTTTGTGCGTATTCTTTTATTGATTTTTCCTCTGCTTTTAATACTATACAGCCACATCTCTTAGCTATGAAACTGCTTGACTTAGGTGTTGACCCAAAGCTTACTTTATGGATTGTCAGTTTTCTGTGCAATAGAACTCAGTCTGTTCGTTTTCAGTCTGCACTACTATCCTCTGAACGCTCGACTTCTACTGGTGCACCCCAAGCACAGTTCTGTCTCCCGTTTTGTTTACTTTATATACTAATGACTGTAGAGGCACAGAGAAAACTCCACTCATTAAATATTCTGATGATTCTGCTATTCTAGATATGTCAAACTCTGATTCAGTTTACTTTGACGAAATCAAAAAAGTCTGCAGCTGGTGTAAAGACAACTTTCTTGCCCTTAATGTGCAAAAAACAAAAGAAATCTTAATCGATTTTCGGAAGAACCCGGAACCTGTGCCAGACCTTATAATAATGGTGAAGCTGTTGAAACGAGTGAATGAGTATAAATATCTGGGAATGATTGTCGATGATAAATTAGTTTTTGATAACAATGTTACTAAAATCCATAAAAATTGCCAGTCAAGAATATTCTGTTTGCAAAAGCTACGAACATTGGTGGTTAAACCCTGTAATCTTACAAAACTTATTACATGTTGTGTTGAGTCATTGCTCACTGCTTTCTTTTATGTGCTGGTATGGAAGTTTGGGTGTGAAGAGCAAGCGAGTATTGAATGATGTGGTGAATGTGTGTAGCAAAGTGATTGGAAGGAAGCAAGTTGGAATGCAAGAATTGTATGACAGACGAGTGGAGAGGAAGAAAGAAAGATTGCCAGTGATGAGCCATGTTTTAGCAAAAATATTACGAAATTTTACCATCTGGACGTCGTTTTAGGACCCTTAGAGTCAAATCTAGGGCGCAAAAAAAACTTTTTATACCCAGGTCGATCCATCTGTTAAATTCATGATGTCTTTTGTACCACTTTTCATGCTAGTGATGTGAAGGAGCGTGTGAGAGAGAGGAGAGAGAGAGAGGGGGGGGGGGGGGGGGGGGGGGAGGGGGGAGAGGGTTGGGGGGAGGGGGGGGGGTGAGGGTGTGTGTGTGCTTGTGTGAAGATATGTGTATTTGCATATGGTATGTGCTTGTGTGTGTGTATATTTGCTGCTGTGAGAGTGTAAGCCTTGAGTGTGCTTGTACATGTGCATGTGTATGAGGTTATTCTGTAACTTGATTGTGATGATTTTTGTAGCATGGCATGTCATCTTGTGATACTGTTTATTATGCACCTATCTTAATTCTCATCTTTTGAATAATAAAGTATTCATATCATATCATATCATATCATATCATATCATGCATGAATGCATGAATAGATAGCAAAGAAAGAAAAAAAAAAAGTGAGGCAGATAAATAATACAATTGAATTAAACAAACAAATACATAAGTGAATAAATGAATAATGTATAACGAACAAATGCATGCATACATACATACATACATACATACATACATACATACATACATACATGCAATGCATGCATACATGCATACATACATGCATACATACATACATACATATACTATATATATATATATATATATATATATATATATTCATATATATATATATATATATATATATATATAGACACATGGACAAAAAGATACACAACTTAGGTAGGTAGGTACATACACACATGCATGCATAACATAACATACTTTGCTCTTCATGATTTCTTTTGCTTCTTAGGTGGCACCTTTGGGTTAGTTTTTTGAAAACTCAACAAACATATTACGGTTATTGCACACCAGCCTTTTTCTGGTATAGCATTCTTCTTAAAACCGAAAAGGCAGAGGAGTCAAATTACCACTTTCCGCGGTCACTGAGGAGAAAACAATCAGGTTTCGAAAATATCGGTATCTGACCAGGAGTATATGTTAGTAGTGAGCTTCCTCCCCATTGGAGATGGTCTCCCGCTTGGAGACTATAAGCTTGCTGAAGGTTCATTTTGAGAAGCATTATTATTCCCCATTCACCCACTCAAGGACATACTGTCAGTTAGGCAGAATCATCTACCACTGCAGATAGGAAGGCTTATCACCCCCCTATTTCTACAATCTGAGACATAAGAGCAAGCTTTGTTTATAATTCAATTTTGGGGCGCCTACTGCCGGTGTTATATGGCCTGATGTCACTGTTTGCACGTGCGGATTGGCTGCACGTATTGTTCGGTTTTTTGGGGGTTGTTTACAGTTCAGGGTGCGTTTGCTGACAACGATTTCCATTTGTGCCTGCAGTTGTTTACTATTTCTACTTTAGTATTTAGGGTTGCTAAGTATGGTTTGCATAGTATTAACCATTTTTTCTGTTGAACATAGGTTGCATCTTTTTGAAATGTTGTTGTATGGTGATGCCCTTTTTATGATTTTCCAGGATATGTTATAGTTTATTTTTTTTTTGTCTTTAAGTCTCCAAATATATTTGCTCAGTTCTGTTTGGTTTTTGTATTTTTCTTTGTTGAATGACTGTTATGGTGTTTTGAAGTGATTTTCAGTGATCCCTATGTATGTTTCTTTTTCATTTTCTGATGTCACAGTGGCTTGGTATACAATGTTGTTATAGAGGCATTTGGCTTAAGGGACACTGTTCTTTTTTAGCACAATTGCAGGATTTCCTGGATCAAGAAAACTTTAAAAACTCAACATTGATGTGACCATGGGATCGTATGACGGTGCCGAAACATGCGAACTAGTCGGACTGTTGAATATACTATCCAACATCCAAAAGCAACTCGGAAAACAAGTCGGACTGTACAGAGACGGCCTCGGCGCGCTAAACGCGCTAAACAACAATCCAAGAAACCATTGAAAACAAGAAAAAAGAACTATGCAAAATTTTCCAAAACCATAACTTAAAAAAAAAAAAATGCAAAATCACCATCGAAGCAAAAACAAAAAGGTAGTAGTGAACTACTTAGACATAACACTTGACCTCAACCTCAACAACCACATATATAAACCATACAAGAAACTAATGACACACCCATTTATGTAAACATCAATAGCAACCACCCACCATCTATACTAAAAACCATACCCAATGGCATAAACAAGAGATTATCTAATCTGTCACATAATGAAAGAGAGTATTCAACAATGCAGCAGCAGCAGAATACCAAGAGGCATTGCAAAAAAAAGTGGTTACAGCTACAAACTACAATACAACCCAGATAACAACATGAACAAAAAAACAAAAAAAAAGCAGGAAAAGGAAAATCACATGGTACAACCCTCCATATGATGGACGAGTAAAAACAAACGTAGGAAAAGAATTTTTCAAATTTTGACAGCATCCTTCCCAAAAGAACACAAATTGTCCAATGTCCCTTAAGCAACAAATGCCTCTATAACAACATTGTATACCAAGCCACTGTGACATCAGAAAATGAAAAAGAAACATACATAGGGATCACTGAAAATCACTTCAAAACCAGATACGCAAACCATAAACAGTCATTCAACAAAGAAAAATACAAAAACCAAAACAGAAACTGAGCAAATATATTTGGAGACTTAAAGACAAAAAAAAAATAAACTATAACATATCCTGGAAAATCATTAAAAAGGGCATCACCATACAACAACATTTCAAAAAGATGCAAACCTATGTAGGCGCGCCCAAAACCATCCTGACGAGAGCGCTGGCTCGAAAACAGATCTGTTGATTTTTAAAACTTCCTTTTATCATACTATTTTTAACAGATATATATATATTATATATATATATATATATATATATATATATATGTAACATTTTCATCGCTCACAATCAAGTCTTCATGCACTTTTTTTATCACGATCCAAATGTTGCCATTGACACCCATTTCATGTTGCTCTGCTCATAGGATAATTAACTGGGTTGATTCTAATGACTTACTGATGTCGACGAACAAAACAAACAATGTGTTTCTTCGTTTGGAAAATAAACAATAGTGCAATGCAGTTTATCAACATAACCCGACGTAAAAATAGTGTTCATAATAGCTAGCTTATTTCTATCAACCAAATCATTTCTTTACAAAAAAAAAGTGTTGCTATCCTCTTATTGAGGACACAGCATATTTAATTAAACATGTTATTAAGAAAGCGGAAGACTAGCAGTCTGCTGTAGGTATCTATGTTCATAAATCCATCCTATCTTTGGAAACAAGACATAGAATTCTTAGTTGTGGAAGATGAAGAAAGTGAAGCCACATAACACACCCATGGATTAATTGCAGACAAACAAAAGAACGTACACTTATGAGGCTGTGTAACTGAGAAGAGTTCACTTAAAAACGAGTTTACACCAACACAGTTCTCACTTATTCCCAGTGTTTGTTTCCTGACTGTCGGATATTATACAAAGTAGCGTTATATAGAAGATATTTGCACATGAACTTAATTTTCCTGAAATCAGATTCAGAACAAGCAGTATTTTGAGTTGAAGATTTTCAGTAAATCATTTAGCACGATGATTGATGTCATTAAATTGCCTTCAGTAAGACTAGACTGGATGGAAACAATCATTTAAAAACTAAGTCTCCCATTTTACAATCTCTTAAACTGTCCTTTCTGCTTCTTTGTACTGCAAGTAACCGTGCAGTATTTTTTTTTTATTCACAGTAGTTGTTGTCCTCCTATAACATCACGAATCTGTACAGACTTTCTAGCAAACAGTTCCCTGCTATCTTTTCTTCCCAGTTCCGTACGCACTCCCCCCCCCCCCCCCCCCACACACACACACTCCCACACACACTCATACACGCACACACACACACACACACACACACACACACACACACACACACACACACACACACACACACGCTTGTCTAAGATCACTGTAAAGTGGATAGACATTAAATTAAAGAACGAACGAACACACACACACACACACACACACACACACACACACACACACACACACACGCATCCCTGTTTGACGAAAAGGTCCTCGCATAACCTACCCTCAACCTATTCATCCCTTTTCTTTCTCCCTCGTCCCTTCTCTTGCTGTCTGCTTTTGACTGTACTCACCCTCCATCCCTTTCTCTCCCCCACCATCTCTCTCTCTCTCTTTCTCTCTCTCTCTCTCTCTCTCTCTCTCTCTCTCTCTCTCTCTCTCTCTCTCTCTCTCTCTCGCTCTCTCTCTTACACCCCCGTTTTCTTTCTGAGTGCGATCTCGTAAAATGTTATTTTGTGCATTTTGGATGTCTCCTGTTTCTTCTCTTGTGAAGAGGATGTATCTATCGGTATTTTGTCATATTTCATCTCTTTTAACGACACTAATTTTTCACATCAGTTTTGGAAATATAGGTCATGGGGAAACCATACATGAGAAACGTTTCTTGCCAACCAGTAAGCAGCAGGTTGAATCGTAATGCTGGGACAAGCATGTCTTCCATTTTCAAAAATAGTGTACTAACATTCTTTGTCAATGAGTAACAGCAGGTTGAATCGTAACTTTGTGCCAAGCATGTCTTCCGCTTTCAAAATTATTTCACTGAGCAGTGTCTCTGAGGCGTCTGTCACTGGCAACAGCAGTGCCCTGTCCATCCCCAAGGATGTGTAATGACAAGCAGCTTCCCCTTCATTCCATGGGATAACGAAGACAACATCGTCTCCAAGGAATTTGCCAGTCTAGTGAAACTGTTGTTTAGGGGGATATTTCTGGCACTGATATTCATTGTCTCCATTTTCACCAATACTGTGAGTATGGTGGTGTTCTATCAACACGGGCTGAAGGAAAGAAATCAACGCTTGCCTCTTCACCTTGTCCCTGGTAGATCTGTTGAGCATCATCAGCACATACGGTTTCAGTTCTGACGTGCTGTACATGTTTATCATTGGAAAAGGAGGGCAACAGGGACCTGTCGCTAAGATTTTCATTCAGTATTACCTAGTAGGCTTCTACGGTCTAGTGACGTCATCTCAGATGGTGTACTGTGTGATAGCTTTTGAACGGTGTTTATGCATCACTCGGCCTCTCCTGGCAAAGAACCTTATGCCAACAAAGACGACCGTTGTGATGTTGTGGACAATGACGTTGGTCATCAGTGGCCCTTTTTTTCCTCGTAATTGGAGTCCGCTATAGCGTCATGTGTGTCGTCGACCACAGAGATGGCAGCATCTTCTACTTGTTTAAAAACCCACAGACTTTTACTTCCGACACATGTTTTGTCATGGACGTGATGTACAGTTTTGTGTACGGCTTGTTCTTCCCCTGCTTCTCCGTCATTTGCGTCACAGTCTGTACAGTTGTCACGACCATCAAACTGAAACAACTGACCCAGGTGGCGGGAGACAGTATCATCTGCACCCACTTCTACCAACTTGAGGGATTCAGCGATAGCTCGCACAATTATTGGAACCTCCATTCTGTTCATTGTGTGTATTGTGCCGGCCATAGTACAGCGTGCTTTTTATATATATGTACCTGATTTCAGACTTGGAGGTCGCTATCACAAATCTGGCCTGGGTCAGCAGACAGTTATATGTGTTAGCTTCAGCCTTCAACAACACCTTCAATTTCGTCATATATTATACACATGGCAGTAAGTTCAGAGAAACGACGCATCGTTGCTCCCCCTTTGTTTTCATCACAGAACCAAGATGTGAACAACGAACTGTCTTAAAGCGCGACCCCAAATGATAGCAAAATTCTAGTCAAATCCATGCAAAATGTCTATGACAAACTTGGATTGTGTACTGGAAGAAAGAATTCAAAAAAAAAATAAGTGCTGCGAAACCTGCTCTGAAACTTATTATCATTTATTGAACTTTTACATAGAATGTGACGCAGGTAAATGTTAATGTTTGTTCAGTTCTAGGATCATGGCATGGACTGTTAATGAGAGAGGAGCGACGGCAAGTGTGCGTGTGTGCGTGCGTGCGTGCGTGCGCGCGCGCGCGCACGCGCGCGAATGAGTGACTGAGTGTGTGTGTGTGTGGTGTGTGTGTGTGTGTGTGTGTGGTGTGTGAGAGTGTGTGTGTGTGTATGTTGTGTGTGTGTGGTGTGTGTGTGTGTGTGTGTGTGAGAGAGAGAGAGAGAGAGAGAGAGAGAGAGAGAGAGAGAGAGAGAGAGAGGTGTGTGTGTGTGTGTGTGTGTCTGTGTCTGTGTCTGTGCGCGTGTGTTTGTATGTGTGTGTATGAGTGTGTATGTGCGTATGTGCGTGTGTGTGTGTGTGTGTGTGTGTGTGGTGTGTGTGTGTGTGAATGTGTATGTGTGCGCGCGCGCGTGAATGTGTGTGTGTGTGTGTGTGTGTGTGTGTCTGTCTGTCTGTCTGTCTGTCTGTGTGTGCGCGCGGGCGCGCGTGAATGTATGTGTGTGCGTGTGTGAGTGAGTGAGTGAGTTGATGTGTGTGTGTGTGTGTGTGTGTGTGTGGTGTGTGTGTGTGTGTAGGTAGGTAGGTAGGCGTGTGTAGGTGCGTATGTGTGGTGTGTGTGTGTGTTGTGTGTGTGTGTGGTGTGTGTGTGTGTGTGTGTGTGTGTGTGTGTGTGTGTGTGTGATTTGTCTGCGTTCTTTTGTTAGCAAAGAGGTCAGTGCGCTAAATGCATTCGCAAAGAACCCGTTCCTTCATGATGCCTTTCGAGCACTGGAAGCCCAGAACTGTCTTCTGATTCAGTGGACGACCTTGAACACTATGTCGGTTGTCTGTATGGCAGACCAAAAAGCAGGAACATCGACCAGGTCCGCGTTGACCTTCTCAGAGAAACGTTTGACACCAGTCGGGGACATTCAGTGTTGGCCAGCTACAACGGAACTGGCCCGAGCCTCCTACCTCCCTGTCAGTCTTCCCTGCGGATGTACACAGAGCGAGTCAGCTACCAGGTATCATATCGTACTGTTTTTAACATGGCGGTTATTGTTGTTTCATGGTAGTCTTGCAGTGGTTGATAAGCATTCATCCAGACCTCATGCAGTTGTGCAGATTAGTGAAGAAAACCCGACAGCTGCTGCAGCAGAAAAGCAAACACGCAGAAAGGGGATGGCAGGAAACAAACCATTGTCAACATGCAGATGTGACCGCTGTGATAGAGACTGCCACTCTCGCATCAAACTCTACAGCCACAGGAGACACTGCGTGGGCTGAGCAGTCAGCCAACTCAGATAGCTAAATCTTAGGTGCGAATATACTCTATCCATGGTCAGCTACAACCGATGGAGACCTACAGTTGTATTTTTGTTGATAACTATTGTTAAAAACAAATGCTATTGACCTGGTAAAGCGTAACACAATAGCCTGAATATGACATTTTTGAAAATAAGTAGGATTCAGTCCCCGAGACCGAAGCCTAAGTTAGTCATTGCCAAGGCCATAAAACAGTTATGAAAGTTTTATACTCTTTACCCTTTTATCTTCTGTTTTACTGTGGAAGTTTGGAAGCATGCCCATTGTGCTCAACTAGCCATTGATGGGCCGTCAGGCAGAGGTGGGAGACACCAGACAGTGGTTTGGAGATGGACTGGTGTCAGGAGGATATGCTTCCATGTGAACTTGATATCCTCTGTGACCGGCCTACTCCTTCGTAATTCTGTTCAAGAGAAAGGGTTTAACACTGAAGAATCTGTTGTCAACAGTTCTGTGTAAAGGTGCAATCTTCTTGCTGGTGGACAGACGCATACTGCGACACTCAGTCATCACTCGCTTGTGTTGAGACAGATCCCTTGGTCATGGTTTATAAGCAGATTGGCCAAAATTCTACTTAACCAGTTTATTGACACCAGTTTGAAACAGGTTTACAGTTTCTGTTCAACTGTATCAATTTCAAAACCAATTTAAAGAGTAATAGGTTGGTGCGCTAATCCCAATAAAAAAAAAGAATGACAAATTACACATGTTTCATGTTTATTTGGATGATATTACTAACATTGTGCTTTGCTACTTCTACAGTTGTGCTTTAAACACGTCCGATGTGGTATACGCATATCGAACAAGCATCAGCGCACTTAAAACAAACAACTGTATTTGATTTTCAAGGCATTATTCTATGAGTTATAACATGGTTTTCACCCCTACCCCCTTTTTTAGGGTAGGAAACGTGATTTCTTCCAGACCCTGTTGCTCCCAAGAGCTCTAACCAATCTTTTGTTGACATCCTATGATGGTGGTATATGCTTTAAACTTTCAGAACACACACACACACACACACACACACACACACACACACACACACACACACACACCACACACACGCACGCACGCACGCACGCACGCACGCACGCACGCACACGCACAATGGCAACACCCCCCACCCCCATCGCCGGGGTCAGGGGTGATTTATGGTCACCCGAAGTACTAACTGAATGTACTCATCCAAACGTTTACAGCATTGTCGGGTTTCCTAATCTGATAAATGTTTTCTAATTCGGAGTAAACAAATCATTAACAAAGGCTTTGTTAATCAAAATGTGCGAAGCGTCCTATTAAAAAAAAAAGCCTTATGTTCAGACTTAGGAATGTTGGCACCTGTCTTCATCCATGTTAGACAAACTGAAGAATGGTCATTAGCGCCTGTTTGCACAGAACACACTTGCACTATGTTATCTTTTGTGTTAACGTAAATGTGATCAATAAGAGTTTCCGTTTGTTCAGTGATTCGAATAGGACGATCAATTATTTGTTATAACGGCTACCTGATTTAGACATGTCAGTCAGCTGGGAATAACACTTACTTGGAGCTTTCGACAGACCTCCGTCCGTCTTCTTCAGCGATGGTGTTGCTACTGGGTGAACTTGAGTTCAGTGCACACGACCACGGGTCGAACCCTGGTCATGTAACTGAACAATGAGGGTGTCGTACACAAATGGCAAGGTGTGTCTGCTCCGTCCCGATCGAGTGAGGGGTTGTTGGCGGCAATATGGATATCCTCCTTCACCCCACGCTGAAATCATCTTGGTCACGGTCGAGAAACGCTGATGTTGTCATAATCGAGCTGATGTTGCTGGGCGTGTAGGTGGGCGCCCACTGGTGATGATTCCCGTTTGTGTTCTGTCAAGCGTTTTCGAAGGTTTCTCTCAGTTTCCCCGACACAGTTCTCTTCACAGTCACGACAGTCTGTTTGGTAGATCACTCCAGACTTGTCCAGTTTGTCAGTTTTGTCCTTGGGGGTGACCAGCTGGCTGTGGATGGTGTTGGTAGGTTTTGGGATGTACGAAGACGCCGTTTTCCTGATCTTCCTGCTCAAAGCGATTATTTGTTCCAACCCAGACATTGCATAAATATGATTCCATATGGTCCCAGGCACAGTTAAGTTTATATTAGAGTCGCCCCAGACAATATTTTCCTTTGATTCCAGGATTGCAGCATCCATCATCAAATTAAACATATCGACCAATTAGTTTTTTCTGCTGGCTATCTGTATAGGAATTAATTACTGGCTAACAGTGTTTTAGATTTAAATTTCATCCAGACGGATTCTACGTTGTATTTTTCAAGATAAGCTTTTCTTTTGAAGCTTAATGATTTAGCAAGGTAAAGAAGTAAACCTGTTGTTCTAGGTGCTTTTGGGTCTAATCAGATTGTATCATAATTTGGCAGGCACATATCAGAATCTGGAATCATATCGGCTAGCCAAGACTCTGCTATACAAAACACATGAAAGCTATTACCATTGTTGTGAAGAATTGCAGCGATTTCATCTGTCTTATTTCTGGCACTGTTTATATTTAATAACCGAGGCGAACTCCCTTCTTGAAAGCCATGTATCTAAAGTAGATGCCATGATGATTATTAAGGGAACAGTAGATACAAACAAAAAGGCGCATGACACGCAGTTCTTCTGGTCACAAAATCGAAGGCAGTTAATACGTCAAATCATACAGTTGTAAATTCAGAAATTGTTAACAAAAAAAAAGATATTTATGAAATAGAAAAAAAAAGTGGAAAAAAAAGAGAAATCGTTAGCAGTAACAGTATAAAATTATAGTCAAACTATATATATATATATATATATATATATATATATATATATATATATATATATATATATATATATCATATTGTATATAAAGTAACCTGAGGAAGACTGGTTTGGTCGAAATATTGAGAATAATTTTATGAGTCTGTTGTGACATCTCATTATATATATATATATATATATATATATATATATATATATATATATATATTTTTTTTTTTTTTTTTTTTAAATACTGCTAAAAACGCCTAATAAAAATCTTAAGGTGCTCAACCCCTTGGGGGAGCAACATCTGTTAAAAATAGTATGATAAAAGGAAGTTTTAAAACTTCCTTTTATCATACTATTTTTAACATATATATATATTATATATATATATATATATATATATATATATATATATATATATATATATATATATCCTGTTTTGCTGTTTCATGGTTTTCATTTTGCTTCTTAGGTGGCATCTTTGATTGCTTTTTCTTTTTAACTCATCAAATATACTATGGCATTGCACACCGGCCTTTTTCTGGGATAGCATTCCGCTAAAAACCGAGGAGTCAAATTACCACTTTCCGCGGTCACTGAGGAGGAAAACAATCAGGTTTCGAAATACCGGTATCTGACCAGGAGTTATAATATGCTAGTGAATGTTTCCCCTTTTGGAGATTGTCTCCCCCTTGGAGACTAGAAGCTTGCTGGAGGCTCATTTTGAGAAGCATTTATGATTCCCCATTCACCCACTCAAGCACATACTGTTAGGCAGAATTATCTACCACTGCAGATATGTATACTTACCTCCCCCCATATTTCTTCAATCTAAGACATAAGAGCAAGCTTTGTTTATAATTCAATATTTCTTGCAGTCACTGCAACACCAAGCTGCTCTGTAAGTTGCTGGGATGGTGATCGGTTACTTATCCTTGGAATTTATTAGTTTCTTTTATTTATGTATATATATATATATATATATATATATATATATAGAGAGAGAGAGAGAGAGAGGCGAGAGAGAGAGAGAGAGAGAGAGAGAGAGAGAGTCCTCAGAAGAGAAACCCCCTTCAAAGCAAGTGTTTCGGCCCGTATCTCCTGACACTCTAGGGGGGTTGGGCCACACTGGGTTCATGGACTCCGGATGTCCCCCTGTTCTCTGTGAAAAAAGGGGGGATAATGAATCACTGATTCCATAGGAGGACAGTCACAGTCTGGGATAGTGCTATGTTGTCTGTATTCTGAGTCTGTATTCACTAAATTATCTGTGGATACCGACTGCTATTTCTAAGGTTATTTGGGTATATGTATTACCACCGATATCTCGGAACGACATGTTCTTTGGGTTTTGTTTTAGACTCAGAGGCTTGAGAGTGGTAAGAAAAAAGGGTTTTCCTGAAATCCAGTGCAAGTCTAGCAATACCTGTAGCACTGGGATGAATACGATCGGTGAACAGGGCCAGTTTGGGTTTACCTGTACTTGTTGTGGAGGTGGTCAACGAAGTCCGAGTTCAGGATTACACAGACTTTTTTGCATGTTACGACTGGATGTTTCTATACAGTATTTAAGTGGTGTTTGTCTCATGCAGCCATCAATGAGCCGAGGATGATCCTGGTGCTGGGGAATTCTTGAGAAGTTAAATGGATGAAGTCACACAACGTCTCTTCAGTGGTTTTCTTTGTGAATCTACAGTCATCTACACCACATATAGCGCTGCTGTTTCTGAGACTGGGGGAACCACGCTGGTGCTGCAGCCACTCTGTGAAATCTACAGTCATCTATCACCCACATATAGCGCTGCTGTTCTGAGGCTGGAGGAACCACGCTGGTGCCGCAGCCACTCTATCAAGTCAGAAACACACAAACCTGGGACGTAGATTTTGGACACAATTTCTTGACGGGGCGCTATTCTTCGGAGGGTCGATGTCTCTTGTGACGGAATCTCCTACTGGGAGAAACTGAAGATCTGTCAGACACAGAACGATGGGACCACAATATCCCGTGCAGTCTTCATTCGGGGACACTTCTTTTAGATTTGCAGAAGGGCGGGCGGTCGGTATGTCTACCTGAATTGATTGTTACCCGAGGTCTGATGTTGGCAGAATCGGTGAATGCATCAGCTTGAATTGTGAGAGGGCTGACCTCGATTGAAGGACTGGGCTGAGTATGCAACACCGTCTTCTTGAGGACACCGGCTGTCATCTTTTTGGCGGATAGACAGAGGTTTACAGTCAGGAGCTGGGGTGTTGCGCCTTGTTCCCACGATCGCGCACGGCTGGTTGCCAAGAAGCCCCCTGTTGATGACGGTCGACTGGTTCATTGTTTGGTACATATCCCACGTGAGGTCTCTCAGGATGTTCGTGGATCCTCGGTGACTGCCTGCAGGGGGTGGTGGAGAGAAACATCAATGGAAGTATTTTTTTTTCCAGATCTGCCTTTGTCACTGCACATTGTGTACTGGTGGAAATCACACCGATGGGCAAACTTTCAGCTCTATGTGGTCACCTCTCACATTGTGCACTGGCGTCGCATGATCTGGTTAATGTCAACTTTGTTTTACGTCGCTGCATATGTTACCCAGCTGAGGTTTTAGCGAGTGGTTCTTTTATTTAATGTGCGGACTTGTTTGACCAGGTCACCAACTCTTGCCCCAAGAGAATGAACAAGTGAGGGGATAACGTCAAAGTTAGAGGCTATGTGTGTCCGCATTTTACAATATCGCACACGCCTTGACGTCCTCCATCTGTTCAGACATTAGTGTTCTGAAGAAGCCTGTTATAGTTGCTGGAAATCTCTCAGTATAGAAGGTCAGTGATAATGTTAAGGCAGGAATCGTTTTCTCCCTGAAGTAAAACAAATGGTGGCATTCACACACACATACACACACACACACACACACACACGCACGCACGCACGCACGCACGCACGCACGCACGCACGCACGCACGCACGCACGCACGCACGCACGCACGCACACACACACACACACCACACACACACACACACTAAAGGGTTTCTCTCACCCATACTAACAGAATGATGAGATGCGGTGTTTTTATTATCTTTTTTAATAAGTTAGTACCCAGAAAAAAATTACTAAACGTTGCAGGATCTCTGCAATTTGCTGGTCATGATGGTAAACTACTTACACGGAAACATTATGAAGGCTGTCGGTTCCCCCTTTCCAAATCTAAAGTGCGCATTTTAGCAAAGAAATGTTAAACAATAAATGTACTTCACTTTTATGGTGATATGTTCTTAATATAAAAACATATGAAGTCTCACTAGACTTGTTTTCGTTTATGTGTGTATTGTGTGACAACGACCAGAAGGCTTGACAGTCCTCTATAAAATGCTAGTTTGCACTTGTGCATACTTTCTGCAGTTGTTATTGTGCACGTGTATTAGGTACGAATGCATGTTCATGTACGAAAACTTTGCATTGGATGGAAGATTAGTTTGCTGTTCTGTAGCCCCGTTTCTACATACATATTGGGGGAATATGTAGACATAATTCACCAGAGTTTGACATGGCTCAATACTAGGATTGTTTCAGCCAAATTTGCTGATTACAGACTGAATTATTGAAACGCATTTAAGCATGCTGCAAACTAAACATAGTAAAACGGCACATTAAATATCACTCTTCAGGAAAGCGCGTGCGAATACAGAGCATACTACCAGTCACCTGACAGGTATTATCTTATTTTCGACGAGTACAGGAACATTCCTGTCGCTCTGTAAAATAATTATCAATGGCGTGAACAAACAGAAATACTGCTCATGTGAATCACGATAGCTACAAAAAAATCAAGATATGTTGTAGGATGATTTACATTTGATACGCATTGTCAGGATCACAAATATTCAAACGTTCTAGAGCGTAAGCCAAATGTAAATCCCACAACAATTGCCGATTTTGTCACCCAAATCTTGCCCACATCTCCCAAAGAAGGAATCTGAAAAAACAAATACTGTAATGCTTTACCACCTACAGCACAGCTTCCCATGTTTTACTTTGAAGATAACCTGCTATTCATCTGGAATAGGTTCCCAAATGACAGTTCTTCAATAGAGTCAAAGAACTTGTCGTCAATGACTATGTAAGACGATCTGATTTTTGCTTTGAATATAGGCGAAAAATAAGGACAATAAAACATAGTCCAAAGTGAAAAGCGGCCTTTCTACAGTCAAACCAAGACCCAACATGTTTCTTTTTTTTTCCCACAAAGGTGTTGATCCTTCAATTTCCAATATGATTACGCATATCCAGATTAAAGATTTGTATTAAGTGGTAGTTATCAATATGTATTCAATCCAACTTGTTTTGAATATTGTCAACAACAACAACAAAAAAACTGATCAGACTCACAAAATACATTTTCTCAATTGTATAATTATACCAAATACCCATTCACAATATGTCATGCTCCCCAGTTGGGAAGGGTGCGCATGGTAAGTGAACGGGCAAGGTAATCGTTATGATAATCATGTAACTATACTTGACTATTCTAGATTGAACTGTCATGAAATACAATGAGCTTACTTAACACTCAATCACCAGTCACCAAAAACTTTCTGTGGAAATCAGCACATCTAAACTTTCTGTTTTCTTAATAATGGAAAGGCTTACTAAAAACATAGGTAAGCATTTTTTTTTTTTTACCAAGGAAGAAAAAACTGAGAAATTTCCATGCCGTGCATATTTAGCGCTTAAAACATGTGAAAATTTCAGACATTTTCTTAGAGTTTAGCGACCTTCAACAAATGCTATTTTTGTGTTTTGTATTTTGTTATTCTGCAAAAACCAAAGGCTTGTAGAATGTGTAAACCGACAATGCATAACACTCCATGTCTTTGCCAACAACGATGTCCAAAGGATGGGTCTGCATCCCAGAACTCAGTTGGGGTCCACAAACCTCAGCCCTTTCAATTCTGTTGACAAGAACCTAGTGTTTTCTTTTGTTGCTGAAAAAAAAAAATCAGCAAACACATCTTCGTGAAAGCACAACGAAATTCGGGACCCAAAGGAAATCTCTATGACAAACTAGTATTGCTATCCTCCAGGATAACGGGCCTTTTTCGTCACGATTTTCGAAGACCTGAAGCCAGTCGTTATCGTTGTATTATACGACTACATGGTCAAAGAAACTTTGAAAGTTGAAGCATATTTTAAGGTAAGATCTCACTGTTTGGGTTGTATGCGTGTATAACTATCTTTTTTATAATTCACAGCATAACCTTTCAGTGCTGTTGAAGTAACGCTAAGCTAGTAGCACATGAACAGCACGGGATATGACTATGCTCTCTCATATCTCTCTCTCTCTCTCTCTCTCTCTCTCTCTCCTCTCTCTTCTCTCTCTCTCTGTTTCTCAAAATGCATATGGTATTATATTGTATTAGTCAGCTGACACTGGTATGTAATCATCGTTGCATATGTGTTGAAAATGAAGTTCAGGCTCATGTTTTCCGTTTATCTGTATTTGCTTCTATTTGAAGAGCAGTCTCTCCGTTTGGGGGCTGATGATGGAAAGACTTTTTTAAAGTCACCACAAAATCTGAATGATCAAAGCCGAAGTACTCTCCCAGCTTCTGTTCAAAACACTCATGTGAACTCAAAAGTAATCGTTGTTTGCTTGCACTATTCTTCACTCGCGTAAAAACGTTACCTGTGATATGTTTTTGCACATCAAATCATTATCAAAGCGAGACAGCCATCATTGTGTGAATTCAAGTTTTTTTTTTTTTTTTTTGATCATTCAATGAGGGCAGTAGACTTTTATAATGCGCAGTTTCAAAAACGGAGTTACTGAGGGCGACACATGAAGCAAAATGAAGAAATACAGGGGGCTAGTTGCCGCCAAAGACACATTGTGTCCTTGTCCTGTGCTATGTTGGTCTGTGTCCTTGGCGGTAAAACTAACCCCTCTCTTTCTACATTTGTATAATGCGCTTCATTTTTGAGTTTGGTGGTGTATAGTTTAAAGAGTACATTTAAGGGCATTTTCTGAGTTGAAAATCCTTTTAGATGCAATTGCCATGTATGTTTTTAGTATATGCTTATTTATATCATCCTTTTTACGTGTTTTATCTTTTATTATTTTTTTTTATATTTATTTTTATTTATTTTTTTATTTTTTTATTATAGGCTATTTATTAATATTTTTTTTTTTTTTATATTATTATTTTTTTTTATTATTTTTTAATATTTATTTTTTTTTTTTTTTTTTTGTTATTTATTAATATCTTTAATTTTATATATCTTTTTTTATTTTATTTTTTTTTATTTTATTTTGTATTTTTTTTTTTTTTTTATTATTTTATTAATTTATTTAATTTATTATTTTATTTTTTTTTATTTATTTTTTTTTTATTTATTTTTTTATATTTATTTTTTTTATTATTTTATTTTTTTTTTTTTTTTTTTTTATTATTTTTTTTTTATTTTTTATTATATTTATTTGGTTTTTTTTTATTTTTTTTTTTTTTTTTTATTTTTATTATTATTTTTTATTAATATTTTTTTTTTTTTTATTTTATATTTATTTTTTTTTTATTATTTTTATTTATATTATTATTTTTTTATATTTTATTATTTTATATTTATTATTTTTTTATTTTAATATTTTTTATTTTAATTATTATTTTTTATTATTTTTTTATTTATATTTTATTTTATTTTTATTTATTTTTATATTATATTTAGGGGGGACACTAGGCCTTTATAGATCCGTTCATCTATGATCGGTTTGCCTAAACAACATAAATCAAGGTAGACGTTTTTTGTATCGTGTAAGTCGTAATAGATTTTAAGAGGATGTTATATGCTATAGTAATCACTCCTTTTCTCCGTGTTTAACACTCTTGGTGGAGGAAAAATACTACAGTACTGTTTTACTAAAGAAGAATGATTTTTTTCCACAAAGTTGTTATGTTGCATATGAAAAATCGATTCCGCTGCACGGTGCGAAAATCCTATCTTTGAGACCACGCGGAGACAGTAAATATATTCCATCTATCTAACATCGAAATATTACCTTTTCCATAAAAGTGTACGGATTTATTGTCACTGTGACACACCGCTGTAGTAGGCAACAGCAGTGTTTCCTCTCTGCCTGTAGGATGCGTGGGACGACAGGGGACATTTTCCCCTTTATTCCCTACCGGATAACGAGGACAAGCTCATCAAACAAAGAAGTTTTTGACAATCTGTAAACTTGGTGTTAATGACGATGTGTCTTCCATTAGTGTTCCTTGTGTCAGTGTTCACTAAACATGGTGAAACAGGTGTGTGTTCTATCAACACGGGCCGAGGAAAGAATCAAAGCTTGTCTTTCACCTCGTCTTTCAAAGACTTGGAGCGTGTGACAGTATGAATTTGTTTGGGTTCTGATGGGTGTGTACATGTTGGTCATTAGAAAGGGGGGGGGGGGGGGGGGGGGGGGGGGGGGGGGGGACAAAACTAGGACCTGTTCCGTCAGTCATCTGATCGGTTTCTAAGTATGGTGACGTCAAGTCGTGTACAGCGTAATAGATTTGAAGAGGTGTTTCGCATCACTCCACCTCTGCTGGAACACTACTCTTTGCCAAC
This sequence comes from Conus betulinus, assembly GCA_016801955.1. NCBI lineage: Eukaryota > Metazoa > Mollusca > Gastropoda > Neogastropoda > Conidae > Conus > Conus betulinus. The sequence continues at coordinate 31,226 of JADBJO010013420.1, read as the reverse complement.
GAAGGACGACCGTTGTGGTTTATAACTGACAATAACTGGGAGTACATACTGGTGGCTATTCATGTATTATGGTGTACGCTGCAGATTGGTTGCTGTGTGTCTTTGATCCCAAAGATGACAGCCGATCATCTATCTAGTGAGCTACCCTACATACAATTACTTCCAACACAATTTACTATGGATGATATGCATGATGCAGCTTTTTGTATGGATTGTTCTTCCTGGTTTATCTGTCAATTTGTGTCCAGGTATACAGGTTGTCTCAACCATTAAATTAAAGAAGCTCTCCAAACGGCAGGAGAAGGTCTCTTATCTGCTTCAAGTTCAGTCAGTTCCAAGATTTAGCTCTAGCACATCTATTGTTAACACATCCTTTCTATTCATTCTGTACATTGCACCGTCTATAGTTTTTGACGTTTTTGTTTCTTGTTGTACCTAAATTCAGAGTTGGAGGTCGGTACAACAATCTAGCCTAGGTATGTGGACGGTTTCATGCACTTGCTTCGGCCATAAACAAACACTCATTTCAACTCCTCATATATAGATGCCCTTTTGGCAGCAAATTTCAGAGAGGACAGTGTACCACTGTTCCCTTTTATTTTCCAGAACAAAAAACAAGAAATAACCCAGTCGTACAATATCTAGAAATACAGAACAAAAAACGATTATTTAAACAAACCATGGCAATGAAAAACTAAGGGTTTCCTTAACTAAAAATAGGAAAGGATATAACATACACCTATAGGAAGTACACCGATCATTATCTGGAGAGACCATTTTGAAAATCTACTGCAGATCACAAACCATCGATGATGATGACAAAAGATAATGAGATGATGATGATGATGGATGATGATGATGATGATGGTGTGTGCTTTTATGCTGCTGCTGCTGCTGCTGCTGCCGTGCTGCTGCTGCTGCTGCTGGCACTGCTGCTGCTGCTGCTGCTGATAATGATGCAAATGCAATTCAAACCATAATTCAAAATATGTGTAGTTTAAAAAAAGAGACAGAGAAGTGACTGACAGGCCTCTGTGTGTGTGTGTGTGTGGTGTGTGTGTGTGTGTGTGTGTGTGGTGTGTGTGTTGTTGTTTGTTCTTCAGTTTAACGTCTAAAGATAAATATTAAGTGAACAGCCTAATAAACATTGGAAACAGATTCAAGAGTAGCAAAATTGTTTAATATACTAGATAGTGATAAAGGAGTCGATCCATCAACAAAACCCTCAATACCTGATTTATCAAAAAAGCTCTTTTGTTTTGGGACAATGAATCAGTAAATGATTGACACTTATAGAATCTCCACACATACATTTAATATCTTTGCAGTATTTTGTTTTTTAACGAGTTTAAACGAAGCCTATGGATCAGACTTTCAATCTCCCTGGATGAGAAAATAAATCTTTTGTATGATGTTATCCCATTGCTTTTGTCATTACATTTGATGCAATTGTTATAATAATATATGTCCGAGTTCCTCAGTGTTTTTGTTGCATTATCACGAGATGTTTTATTATGATAGAGAAAATTTCTGCCAGATCTAAGCGAACTTTTATTGTTATTGTGCCGCTAAGGTTTTGAGCTGCCTTTTTTTGCAACTTTGTCTACTTGTTCATTTGCTGATATACCAAAATGAGAAGGCACCCAACAAAAGTAATATTAATGCCTTTTTGGGAAAGAAGGTGTACTATATGATTGATTTCAGTTATTATCATGTCTAATCGTACACATGAATTAGAAGACTTAATACCATTCAATGCTGCTTTTGAATCAGCACATATACGATTTGGCTGTTATTTATGGGGAAATTCAAAATGAAATCCAATGATTTGAGTATAGCAAGTAATTCTGCGCTATATATAGACAGACTTTTACCAAAGATAAAATGACTTTTCTATTTTTAAGCTAGGGATTATGAAAGCTGCTCCCGTGCTATTATCATCTAATACTGAGCCATCTGTGAATATTTTTAAGTGATGGTTTGTACTTATTTTCTAAGTGAGAGTAGACAAAATTTCTCAAAATGTTGGGAGAATCCTTTTTAGTTAAATCATTGTAATCAATGTCAAAGGAAGCTTTTGATTGTACCCATTTTGGAATGGGTGAAAACGTTGGTTTTCCGGCGATATCATTTTTATCTATTTTGTATCTTTTAGAAGATCTGAGGGAAAATGAATAAATAGATTTTGTGGATTGTATATGTTGTGCACGTTTTCCAAAAATCCTTTTCCGAATCTAAACATACCTCTTCTGAGCAAAAATTTTTTTTTGTGAGAGAAACTTTTTTAAGATGAATTTTAAAGTAGAAGCTTTTCTAATTTCAGATAGAGGTAGAACTCCCACTTCGTTGTATGTCCCTAAGTTGACGTGTGGTGTGGGAACCCCAAGGGCGATTTTGAAGGCTTTGCAATCAGTGCTCTGAAGTTTATTTAAAAGATATTTAGGTGCATTAAAAAATACTTCCTGAGCATATGTAAGTCTTGAGCGTACCAGGGCTGCTGCTAAAACAGTTAAACTTTTTTAGTGTCTTGCCCCCAAGATTGTTTACTGACAATTTTAAGGAAATTCAAACTTTTTCTTGCTTTATTTAAAATATGGTCAATATGAGTATTCCATGTTAGTTTACTACTAAGGATTACACCCAAGAATTTAACGCTTTTAACGTAGTTTAAAAGAGTGCCGTCTAAGGTGAAAACTGGAAGTTTATTTGGATCATTTCCAGAATTAAAAAGCATCAAATTTCGTTTTTCTGGTGAAAGAGATAGTCCATTTTCATGTAAAAATGTACTGATTTTATTTAGCTCGTGTTGGTATTTAATTTTAATATAGTTCAGTTGATCTTAACGGAGTATTTCTTTTCATCGTTACTTTACTCCATAGACATATATCGTCAGCAAACTGAGCTAACTCTGTATCTTTAGAAAGACCTTTGGGTAGATCAGAAATCAAAAATTAAACAAAATTGGAGAAATTACCGATCCTTGGGGTAAGCCCATTTGTAAATGTCTTGGGTTAGAATAGGTATTTCTTACTCTTGTTTGAATATGTCTGCGATTGCAGAAAACATTGAATATATTTGTACATGTTTCCATTAATACCAATATTCTTAATTTAAGCAAAAGCCGCTTGTGCCATACTTGTAGACATTTTGCAGTAGCATCATTTTTATAGGTTTTTTTTTTTTTTTTCATGTTCTGCCACAGTTTCATCCACACATATTCTACAGCATATGCTCTTATCCCCTTCTCCAATCTTCCTTTGAAGAAAATAGCAGGGGACGCATAAGGCAAAAGGCACGGACTGGGCCCACAGAGAGGAAGTGATGGTGAAAGGGTGAGAGACGCGTGGTCATACTGCAGTAGAAAAGAAGAAAAAAAAGTACTCCGTGGGAATCCAGAAGGTATCAACAAGATCATCGGGTGAAGTGAACTACATGGGGATGCACACTCCAAGGAAGTTTCAGCTGGACTGAAATGGGCAGGGCGGGTAATTCACAATCAGCTATATCCTCAGATCTGTATTTGGTGTACTGCCCTCAAATACAAATCGGGTGACAGCGAGGAATCGGGTGGTCTTCTTGCCTGTCCGTTCTGGCTCGGCGAACATAGTGTGGAACATATCCTGGGTTCATACAAACCAGCGCTTGCCCAGGGCAGGTACACATGGGGTCGCAACTAAATGCGAAAATACATGAACAATGCAATTGGTCTATCCAGATGACAACACT
>JADBJO010013420.1:10000-17500 GCA_016801955.1 Conus betulinus | reverse complement strand
GAGTCGTAATACTGGGACAAGCAAGTCTTCCATTTTCAAAAGTAGTTTACTAACATTCCTTGTCAACGAGTAACAGCGGGTTGAATCGTAACATTGTGCCAAGCATGTCTTCCATTTTCAAAACTATTTCACTGAGCAGTGTGTCTGAGACGACTGTCTCTGGCAACAGCAGTGCCCTGTCCATCCCCCAAGGATGTGTACTGACAAGCAGCTTCCCCTACATTCCATGGGATAACGAAGACAACATCGTCTCCAACGAGTTTCGCAGTCTAGTGGAACTGTTGTTTAGGGGGATATGTTTACCACTGATATGTATTGTCTCCATTTTCACCAATGTTGTGAGTGCGGTGGTGTTCTATCAACACGGGCTGAAGGAAAGAATCAACGCTTGCCTCTTCACCTTGTCCCTGGTAGACCTGTTGACCATTATCAGCACATACGGTTCCAGTAGTGACGTGTTGTACATGTTTATCATTGGAAAAGGGGGACAACTGGGACCTGTCGCTCAGTTTTCTTTCAGCATTACCTGCCAGGCTTCTACGGTTTAGTGACGTCATCTCAGCTGGTGTACTGTGTGATAGCTTTTGAACGGTGTTTGTGCATCACTCGGCCTCTCCTGGCGAAGAACCTTATGCCAACAAAGACGACCGTTGTGGTGTGTTGTGGACAATGACGTTGGTCATTACTGGCCTGTTTTTCCTCGTAGGTGCAGTCCGCTACGGCGTCATGTGTGTCGTCGACCACAGAGATGGCAGCATCTTCTACTTGTCTAAACCCACAGACTTTTACTTCCGACACAAGTTTGTCTTGGACGTGATGTACAGTTTTGTGTACGGGTTGATCTTCCCCTGCTTCTCCGTCATTTGCGTCACAGTCTGTACAGTTGTCACGACCATCAAACTGAAACAACTGTCCCAGTGGCGGGAGACAGTATCATCTGCACCCACTTCTACCAACTTGAGAGATTTGGCGATAGCTCGCACAATTATTGGAACCTCCATTCTGTTCATTGTGTGTATTGTGCCGGCCATAGTACAGCGTGCTTCTTTATTTGTTGTACCTGAATTCAGAGTTGGAGTTCGCTACGAAAATTTGGTCTGGGTCATCAGACAGTTTTATGTCTTAGCTTCAGCCTTCAACAACACTTTTAACTTCTTCATATATTATGCATATGGGAGTAAGTTCAGGGAAACGACACATCGCTTGTTCCCCCTTTGTTTTCATAACAGAACCAAACATCTGAAAAATGCATTGTCTTAAAGTGACCCCCAAATTATGAAAAACAAATTAGACAAACTTGCATTGCGTATTGGAAGAAAGAAGTGAAAAAGAAAACGTGCAGTAAAAACGTACCCTGAAACTTATGATTATTCATTGAACTTCGACCTGGAATGTGAGGCAGATATGTTAATGTTTGTTCAGTTCTAGCATGCAAAATTGTATTTCGAATCACACGGTGTTTGATGTTCGTAAAATGGTGGAAACTATCAGCTCCATCCCTCGCCCATTGCCCTGTGTGAGAGTGCAAAATTTAAAGAGTTTGAAGAAAAAGACATAAGAAAGCTTGATGTACGTGTGACATGATTATGCTTTGGACCTTTACACTCATCAATATGTTGGTGTTGATCTAGACGCAAAGAGACAGGGCCCTAATTCATTGTGTTCAGGTTACATGAGCAAAGGCTCTTGTTTATCATGAAACGGCAGCACATGCTGCACTCACTACATACTAGTTTTTCCCTCCCATCTTCTCTGCCACATCAGTAGTACTGCACCCACGCCGCTCATTGTGACTCCCCACGTCCACAGCCACAGCTCAGCCTGACCCGCCACAGCCTTGGCACCGGTAATCCACAGGGAGCAATCAAAGGCAAGTCGTCACGAGGGAACCTACCAAAGGACACACTGCACTGGTGCTGAGTCACTTTGGTTACGTTCAGTGGCGCCTGTTTTGATCTAAAATGCATAGGGCACAACCTACTAAGCCCCCTACTGAAGACTATGCTTGCTTAATCACAGAACCTACATGCGTGTGCTATCCCTATGTATGGCGCAACCACGTCCGTCCAACGACAGTCCACATGAATTTACCGACGCTTGTGACTCCACAAAATCCGACCAAGCCAGACAGTAACAAAAGTCCACTATTGTCATTAGGATCTTGACCACAGTTTGACAGAACTATCAGTTTCAGCACCCATCCATAAAATATATATGACCGTAATCCAAGGCCTTGTTTCATCTTTCACACGTTTCCTCCATATTCTGAAATTTGTCACCAGGTTCAGTCTGGAACTTCGAGCAAACCGACAACAACTGGTTTTCACCACACTAATATTTGCGTCCCATTAGAACCGTCGTATAGAATCGATCAATGTTGAAGTTCATTACATCATATCGTGTTTGCATGTAAAAATGTCTGACTTTCTTCTGGGTGTGAAAGATTACGTTATTTCTTTAGTGACTGTGACGAGCGTTGGGGGTGGTTTGGTGTATCCTCTAGGGGAAGGAATGTTTTATCTGTTACAGTTATGTTAAAATGTCACCTCCACCCTCTCTCTTACTAGTGATGGAAGGAGCAGCTTCCCGGTACTAGTCATCAAATGACTTTTTTTTTTGCTCACGACTGTTACGACACACACACACACACACACACACACACACACACACACACACACACACACACACACACACACACACGTCTCGTTAATGTTAATACAGGGGCAATCTTGGTTAAATACCTCTGAAAAGTGAGTAAACCATTCAGCAGCAGCAATAGAATTCTGGTTTATTGGTCTGCTTACATAGTTTTTTTTTTCAGAGTACTCTAGAACATCTGGGGATTGCTCGCATTATCTTCCAATAATCTAACTGTCTGCTTTTTTCTGTCCATCTTCTTTTTGTTGTAGCAAACTTTTATAATCACTCCGTTTGCTCGTGTACGTTATTCTCAGGATGTCGATTTCCTTATCCAATATATTTTGTTCCCTTTTATTTTTCTTGGCTTTCCTTAATATTCTAAGGGAATGTATCGCCGCTTGATGTTGTTGCTTGCATTCAGAGTCAAACCAGGGGTTGTTGCTAAAACTCCCCATGATAACAGTCTTCAACATGGGACTTGCTGCGCTACCGATAATTTCATAAAACTTACATAGCGCTGCTTCTGTATCCAAACTAATTAAATCGTAAGCTTCCTTAAACATTAAAGAAATGTTTTCAGACTTGAAAGCATCCAAATATTCCTGCAATTTATGGCAGTCCCATTTATGCATCTGAACGGTAGCCATTTTTTTAGTTATACGTACGTTTACCTTTTTACATTCTTAAATTTAAACCCAAGTTCTACAGGCATATGTTTTGATTCGATTCTTTGACCGACATTCAGGTTACCAGCCAAGTAAAAAATGCGTCTCGATACTATGAAATAGTCTATAGTACTAGAGCCATTGTGAGCAACGTAAGTATAATTTCCATCCATATTTCCAGATTTTACTCCATTCAGCAGGTTCAAATTAAACTGTTCACAAACCCTTATTAAATAACGACCAAAAGCATTCACCACGACGTCATCTGAAATCCTTTGGTATGGATCAGTCCCATCATATGCTGCACTATCAGTGTCACTAGCATCACAGGGCAGTTCAGCCTCACTGGCATTTTCACTGCCAGTCCTCGCATTCAGGTCGCCCATGATTATCAATGGCACATCACTGTAACATTGCAGAATATCCAGAATACAATGTTCCAAAAGCGAAACTCATCATAAATATCTGCATCAGTATAGTATGGACTGTGTTTGGGAGGTAGGTATACACCAATCAAAATACAATCTGAATCCAGTCCTGTAAGTTGCCTGGAGAGTTTAAGAACGATACAGTGGTCACATTCTATGTCAATTCGAGAAACAAAGGATGTAAACTGTTTCTTTATCAACAAAACTAAACTACTCCTCCTCATAGTCGGGCTGTGCGAGCATCGGAGACTCTCACAGCACTTGAAATAAAAACATCGTACATCGGGAACAGGTGCGGAGGGAATTTTTTTTGTGAATGTTTCTGTCAGAACAATCAAATCGAATTTTATCAAATAGCATTGCATATCTATTTCGTAAATTGTTAAAGCATGAAAAATAATGGGACAGATTACTCTTGCTGTGTTTGACATGAGCAGGGCCGAATTCCTATATAGGGCTACTGGCAGCAGGGGATTGAAAACAGTCTTTCTTCTTGGAGGAGTGGGCTCCCACACTTTGGAAGGTGTCTGTAAGATGCATCTGTTTGCATTTTATTTTACTGTGTGTAAGGGGACCACGCGCAGGAGTTGGGTGCGGGTGGTTTCATTTTCAATAGTCATGTAGGTGGTATCAAGTGTCTGGTCGGGGACGGGGCTGTCCTGTGACTGACAACAGGGGGACAGGGACATCTTATTCTGACCACTCTCCCTGCAGTCCCATGGGTCGATCACTTGCTTCACCAGGGTCTGGCTGAGGTCATGTTTGGGACTCCGAAGAGTCGGGAGTTGAAGGTCGGAATGATACAGGTTCAGAAGGGCGTTGCGACTCGTCGTTCGGTCCACAGCCTGAGTCAGCATGGACAGTTCCAGGAGTTTTGAAACGGTTCACATACTCTGGGGAATTTGACGAGCTTAAATAAGTGTCAAGTCTGGTAGATAACACTGTGTCTGCCGCTGACATGTCATCTGCCGTGGAGTGCTGCGCCAGAAGAGGAACCAGTATTCCCAGATCAGTGGGTGACTCCACAGTTAAAGAATATGGCGTTTTAGTCACCACTGTCTCTCTCCGGAGTTGGAGGAACTCGTCAACACTGTAAAAATGAGAGACAGGCTCTGTTACTTATCTTGTCGCTGGTTGCCATCTTCTTTTTGCGTGTCTACGTCCAGTGTGCGTCTCTCACAGTGTGGCGTCCAGGTGAAGCCGCTCTTTCCCGTAGATGCAGGGAGTTATTAAAGAAGTCGACATCGATGACCGAGTTCTGGTCATATTCGTTTGTCTGATGGGTGTCCTCTTTTCGGCTCTCCTCTAGCTGACTAGGATGTCTGTCTTTGTTTGGGGATCTATCATCGTGTCTGTCTTTGTTTGGGGATCTATCATGTTGTCTGTCTTTGTCTCGTTCACTGTATTTGGAGTGATGTCTGGTTTGGATGTCGTTCTGATGTTGACTATCACGTTTGCCGTCATGGCTACTTTTCTCCTGATTTCTGGGCTTGGGAAGATCACTTCCTTCCTGTCCGCCCGAACAGTGGTGTCTGTCATCTTGTCCACTGTGCTGTCTGTGGTGATTTCTGTCACTCTCCTATCGTCTGTCCGTCTCCTGTTCTGAACGTCCACCTTGAACGTGTTGACGGCTGTTGACGTCATGGTAAAAGTCATTTTGTGCACTGTAACGTAGACGCCCATTGTAAAAGAAGGCTCGTTTTCCTGCCTGTTTTTTTTTTTTTTTTTTTTTTTTTTTTTTTTTGAAGAATGTCGTTCTGTCTGTCCGTCAGATCTGAGGCTACGCGGATGTTTAAAGTGTCAGCCATGTCTTTCCTGCTACCATGGTCCTGCAGCACATGAAGCTTGTCTCTTCACCTGTGCATCGTGGCGATGATGGGTCGGGGACGTTGACTGTCTTTCTTTGGGGGGCCTAGACGGTAAACTTTGTCCACATCTTCAGTAGACCATGTCTTTCTTTGGGGGGCTTAGACGGTAGGCTTTGTCCACATCTTCAGTAGACCATGTCTTGCTGGGGTGAAATAAGTTCAACATCTGGAAAAGTTGCCGCACACAGTCAAATTGATTCTCATTCTTGCTTTCAAACACATTGAAAAACTTGATATTGCAAGCCCTTGAGGAAGCTTCCAGTTTGTCTAGTTTGTCGTCTGCGAAGTGACCTTTCCAGTCCAGGGGTTCTCTACACTGATTTTCCAAAGCTTCGCTCTTGGAAGAAAGGTACTCCACATCTTCTTTCAAGATGTCGTTTTCCACCTGCAAGGATTGACACCAGTCAATCATCTCAGAGAGGGCGCTGGACCTGGCTGATTCCGCCCGTGCCTGTGACTGTCTGGAGGTCGGGGTCTGTATCTGACTGGAGTGGACGGGAGATCCCATTTTCTTTTTCATCATGTCGTTTTCTTTTTGCAGTGATTGACTCCAGTCATACAAGACGGTGATATTATCTCTTGCCATTTGATGATGCTCGTGTGACTCCTGCAGCTGCTGTGTTCTGCTGGCCATCGCCTGGTTCACAGCATCTCTCAGCTCCATGTTCTCCGCCTGCAGAGAATGGCACAACGTCTCCACGTCTTCCACAGATCTGGAGAGTGTTGAATGGAAACGTTTGCATTCATTCAATCGCCTGTCCGTGTTTTCAGAAAGACACACCAAGTCTTCTTTCAACTCTCTGAGAATGGGCGAACAGTTGCCATGTAGGCCTGTGTCTGCAAAATGCCTTCTGTGTCTCATTACTCCGTCTGTGAGCGGTGGGAATGTGTTTCGCGAGCCGGAGGCAAGATTTCGGACACTACCGGCATTGCGATTGAAATGATTTCCAAAGAAACCCCCTTCTGAGACCAGGGGCCAGTCCAGCTCCTTACCGTAAGAAAGGAGTTTTCTCTGCCAGTGAGGAGAGAGTTCATATAAATTTTAATGTATGATTTCTCCCGGATATATTTGCTTCATGACTATGTATAACAATACTGGCACATGGAGGGATGGGCGCGGACACACACACACACACACACACACACACACACACACACACACACACACACACACACACATGCACACACGCACGCACGCACGCACACACACACACACACACACACACACACACACACACACACACACACACACACACACATTTGATGGTTTCATTAACGATGTTGATTTGATAGAGTCTTGTAACCGTGTGACGAACCCCTCGAATTTTGGGATATCTACTGTTCCTAACAAATAGTTGACACGCCCCAGATAGCGATTGTCCAAAACAATAGTGGAAAGAAAGAGAGAAAGTGGTAAGAAAGATGGAAATGATGGGATTTTCATGGTAGAGTTCAACCGAAAGTATGAGTGCTCGTCCGCTAGACTTTGTGGGATCCACAAGCGCATTAAAACGTACATGGGGGAAAATAGCGTACATGTCACGACCAACAGCTGTAGTGAAAACACGAAAACTGTAGAAGCGATTATTAAAAACAACAAAGGCTTAAAAATCTTTTACAAAGTGATGATTGGTGCTCCGAGACTACCATCTTCATGTGCACATTGGGAACAGTTTTAGACAAACAAATCAGTTGGCCAAAAGGTTTTTTTTATTTTATTTTTTTTCAAAACCACAACAAGAATTCCAAAATCTATACTAAGATGATAGTTTCAAATTAGAATTAACAACAGAATCATGTTATCACATTCTATACTTCAGGAAATGCGCGTAACACACAGTGATTTATGCGATTTTTGCAGCAGACAAAAAGACACGGCGTCTCACTATTTATGGCACT
>JADBJO010013420.1:0-5000 GCA_016801955.1 Conus betulinus | reverse complement strand
TAGTAAGTACATGTAAACGATTGATGTGACTAATAACAAAAATGATAGTAACACGACACTGATGACGAGAAACATGTTTGAAAAATCACGTAATTTGTGTTCAAAAATGACACAAATCGTTGTTTTAGATTACTATTTTGTAGACATTTCACTTTGTATCCCCCCAAGCGTAGACAGAGATGTACTTGAAAACAGAGTGCTACGAATTAGTGACGTGTAATTATGTCTTGTTGTATAATGTCTAAAAAATAATGAAAACATATATGTTCCAAAGCTAACGTTAGGACTTTGTGTTTCTGTCCAGAAAACTCCAGTGTCCAACCATTGAATCCTACAACCAACCTGCTTGAAACTTAATTCCCACTGGGGAATTATTTGCGATTTTTTTTTTCAATGAAAGCGTTTAGGATTTTTAAAAGAAAAAAGGAAGAACTGGACATGTAGCACATGTGTGTTTGCTTTTTGAAAGAAAGAGAAAAATGGGTTTGAATACTAACTGACAACAGAATTTAGATTTTAAAATCTATTATGTGTATGTTTAGTGCATTACAAACATCTTTGGTATGTTTGGCAAAAGGAGCAAAACACGAGGATTATTGTTTGTTGTCCATGCTATTTCTCGACTTACCCACCTTAATTCTCTCCCAGGTTTTTTCCGTCTGTCTTTGCGTCTATCCGTGTGTGGTGTGTGTGTGTGTGTGTGTGTGTGTGTGTGTGTGTGTGTGTGTGTGTGTGTGTGTGTGTGTGCGTGTGTGTCATTTTGTTTCTGTCTCTCTCTTTGTCCCTCTTTGTCTGTCTGTCTGTCTGTATCTCTCTCTCTCTCTCTCTCTCTCTCTCTCTCTTACACACACACACACCACACACACACACACACACAGCCCATGCACCATTTCTTCCTACAAGCCATCCTCCCATGCTTTATTCTTCTAGATATATAATGTATTAATATTCTGATCTTGTTGTAACTAGGTGCCATGCCACTAGTGATGAGAATGTCCGCACTCTACCACCACCACAAAAAATGCTCTCTCTCTCTCTCTCTCTCCCTCTCTCTCTCTCTCCTCCTCTCTCTCCACCTCTCCTCTCTCTCTCTCTCTCTCTCTCTCTCTCTCTCAAGGCGCTATATGTGTTTTAGGCGCAGTTCGTGGAGATGTTTATTGTTTGTGTATTTGGGGACATTTTTTTTTTTCTTCCTGTTTTGAGGGCTGGATTGGGCTGGATGAAAACGAAAAGCTACTGACTTAATACATGTTCCTCATACTTTCGCAACTTCAATCATTCGTTCATTCCTTCGTTCGTTCGCATCCGCCTTCTATTTAAAGACTGTTTTTTTGTTTTTTTTTTTTTTTTTTTTTTTTTTCATCAGACACGGTCACGCTGATCAGGCAGAGAAAATGACCGCATGTCTGTCCGACAAACTAACATAAATTCAACAGCAATCGTCCAAATGCACTGTTCATTTACGCACCTAAAACGCAGCCTGTGATACATTGCTTTGAGTGAGACAACCATCAATGAGAGAAAGCAAGTTTCGTGATCATTCCATGATGACAATGGAATGAATTTATGAGACGTATTTATCTTTCCCTTCCATGAGCACAACTAAAAAGACACTGCCATTGACATTGCCGTAGTGATTTTATTTTTCTCTTGGTGATTAGGTATAACTGAATGCTGTGGTAAATCTTTTTTTTTCGTTTTTTTAAGCTCTGAGATAGCAAGGAAAAACAAGAACTCTTTTGCCAAAGAAAGTTTGTTTGCAAGGATGTGATCTTACATACAAAGGTTAAATCATCCACGGGCTAAATACGTATCTGAGAAAAGTCTGTCTAAATAGTTAAAATATCTGAATCACAATAATGGTGTCAAGCATGTCACCCATCTCTCATAAAAGTCCTCACAATTATACCACCGACACACCTGTAATAGACAACAGCAGTGCTTCCTCTCTCCCTGAAGGATGCGTGCGACGACAGACATTTTCCTTTTTATTCCCTGGGGATAACGAGGACAACATCGTCACCAAGGAATTTGACAATCTAGTAAACTTGGTGTTGACGGGAATATGTCTTCCAATAGTGTTCATTGTCTCTGTGTTCACCAACGTGGTGAACATGGCGGTGTTCTATCAACACGGGGACAGGAAAGAATCAACGCTTGCCTCTTCACTTGTCAGTCGTAGACTTGTTGAGTGTCACCAGCATGTTTGGTGTCAATTCTGATGTACTATACATGTTTGTCATTGGAAAAGGGGGACAACTGGGACCTGTCCGTAAGTTCATCATCCAGAACTATCTGGTCGGTTTCTTAAGTATTGTGACGTCATCCCAGATCGTGTACAGTGTTATAACGATGGAGAGGTGTTTGTGTGTCACTCGGCCTCTGCCTAGTGAAGACTCTTATGCCAACAAAGACGACCGTTGTGGTATTGTGGGCAATAACGTCAGTCATTACTGGTGGCTATTTCATTGTATCCAGTGTCCGCTACAGCGTGATGTGTGTCTTTGATTCCAAAGATGACAGCATCTTCTATGTGAGCTACCCTACAGACTTCTACTACCAACACAAGTTTATATTGGATGTGATGTACAGCTATGTGTATGGATTGTTCTTTCTGGTTTCTCCGTCATTTGTGTCACAGTGTGTGTACAGTTGTCACAACCATCAAATTAAAGAAGCTGTCCCAGTGGCGGGAGGGAGTTTCATCTGCTTCACGTTCAGTCAGTTCCAAAGATTTAGCACTGGCTCGCACTATTTTAGGCACCTCCGTTCTGTTCATTCTGTGTATTGTTCCGTCCATAGTGCTTCGTTCATCGTTTCTTGTAGTACCCGAATTCAGAGTTGGAGGTCGCTATGACAACCTGGCCTGGGTGTGTGGACGATTTCATATATTGGCTTCAGCCATTAACAACACTTTCAACTTCTTCATATATTACGCAGTTGGGAGTAAGTTCAGGGAAACAACGCACCGCTTGTTTCCTTTTATCTTCCGTAACAGAAAACAGAAATAACGGAACTAAATTGTCAAAAAAAAATACAAACAAATACAATTAGTTAAAAATTGATCAAGACATAAGGGATCTTCTGAATCCAAATGGGAAAGTACCTGAACTGTACGTGCAGGAAAAATAGGGGACATCATCGGGAGAGAGAGATTTGTTTTTTTTTTTTTTTAATCGGCCAGTCACAACGAATCACTGATGGTGATGATGATGCAATGCAGTTCAAACCATCATTCAAAATATTCGAAGCTTTTGAAAAAATAAAAGACAGAGAAAGGACTGGTAAGCATGTGTGCGCGCGCGCGCGCGCGCGCGCGTGTGTGTGTGTGTGTGTGTGTGTGTGTGTGTGTGTGTGTGTGTGTCGGGAATTGGTACAGTAATACAAGACATGCACTTAAAAAGAGAGATGGCGATAGCATCTTCTTCTTTTTTTTTTTCTCTTTTTTTTTTTTAGGTGTCTTTGATCTTTCACACGTTCTGCGCAGTTTCATCGGAAACATTCCGCACCATGCATATTACACCACCTCCTTCCGTCTCCAGGATCAGTGAAGTAGCAGAAGACATACAAGCCAAGAGGTAAGGACTGCAATCAACATTAAGGAAGTGATAGTCTTATGCAAAGAGAAACATGGTGATACTGGGGCTGAAAAAGGAAAGTACACCACGGAAATCCAGAAGGTAATCAGCATGATCCACAGGTGCAGTGAACTACACTGGGAAACACACTCCAAAGAAGTCTTTGTTAGACTGAAACATGCATGATGAATTATGTCGGAATCAACTTTATCGTCAGATCTGTATTTGACTTCTTGCCCTCAAATTTGAACTTGGTCAAACTGAAGAATCAGATGTTTCTGCGGGTCCGTTTTGTCAAGCAAAGACACAGTGGAGCATGTCCAGAGTTCATGCAATGCATGCCTAGCCCAGGGCAGGAACACATGGAGACACAACTAAATGTTCAAAGAGATCGTAAATGCAATCAGCCCTGCCAGATGACAACACTTCACCACCAAAAGCTACAACAACCACGTTGTACACGGCAGAATGCCGCCAGTCATGGTCTGGAATACCTGTGACACCTAGAGCAAGGCACCAGGGTTTACCAAATAGAGGGATGACTGGACGTGCTCAGCAGACCTTGCAGTATGTGAAAGCCATCCACAGATCACAAAGAAAACTAGCACGAGACCGAATTATAAAAAAGTGACCCACTCAGTTTCGTTAAAAACAAGTGACTCTGAGGGCCCATATATACTGGTATGTAGAAACATCAATTCTGTGTAACCACATATTTATCCAATACTTGGGAATCAAGGATCATCAAAGTATGGAACTGGCTGATATATTACTCGTGAGAGTCGAACAGCTTATGGGTGTACATGGATTGGGGATGGGGAGAAGAGGGGAGGAAGAGAAAGGGAGGGGGAATGAAAAGCCTTGCTCTTCGTGCAAACTAGGCGCCGTACAATCAGAGCAGGCACTGTGCTGCTGTGTGGTATCAATTTCGTTGTGTCTGGAAGTCCCCAATTGACAATGACCTACATAGCCTTTATGTCAAGGGAGTGTACATTAATATTTGCAGCGCCGAAAAAAACAAGTTTTTAATGCAAAGAAACATAAATTGTAACGGATTACGTAAATGTTAATGATGAGGCTTGAAGCCATGTAGAAGAAAAAGAAAAGAATGACGTGTTTTTTTCGTCAGTCAAAATGAACATATAGCATTTCTTTTTGAAGTAACAACATGATCATAGACACAAGTGCCTCACCCAGGCACACATATTTATTGCTATAAAACGTTCCAGCACTGTCACATCTGTCATCACCGACCGCTTCATCATGGCTTACACTAGTGAAGAAAACAAAATAATTCTTATAAGGTCATTAAGCTTGCAGAATACATGGAAAACAAAAACTCAAACATTAGAAGTTCTTACCGACCATTTCTTTTACCTAACACTTGGGTGCCTGTGCAACATCCTTAGCCAGTAGAGTTAT
>JADBJO010013419.1:37500-45000 GCA_016801955.1 Conus betulinus | reverse complement strand
GAAAAAATGGACTGACAACATTGCAGAATGGACAGGGAAACATCTGTAGAGACCAAGGCCTCGGAACACAACCGACAGAACTGGAGGAGTCTGGTGAACAGTTCTTCAGTGCGATGCCCCAGTGACTTCACACGGACCTGGGACAAAGACGTTGAAATATTAGTGACACCAAGAACAAATTAGTATTTTATTTTAACATGATTTTTTTTAACCCAGAACGTGTGCGAGATTACAGGATTGAGCCATCTGTTAACATTTTTTAATGATTTGAATACACGGCTTTAACATGTTCTCGAGTCTCGGAAAATAAAATGTTTACGTTATCATATTTCTCAGATGATTAAATGTTGATGTTTTCGCCTGTCGTCGGTGCAGCAATAATCAGAAAATCTGAAAAGTCGGTTCCCTCAGTGAGGCCTGACAGGCACTGTTAAACCTCATTAAACACACATGAAATAACAACATTGCATTTTTTGTCAAGTTTACTTTTATACTTTCTGACTGGCTGGAGAGAGACGGCGTGTGTCTAGGTCTTTTCAGATATTCGTTGCTAGAGTCTACGAATACTTGTGTTCTGTAATCAAGATAAAAAGACTTCAAATAAAAACGATTAGCTTTTGACAATTTACTTTATTCTGAAAGAAAACAGTTCGCCAGCTCCATGGTATGAATTCAGTGTATGTGTATTTACCGGGTTACCAAGAGCCAATTCGACAGCTCTACTGTCTGTAGATTGTACAGACTTCAACATAAGTTAAGGACCACATCGCAGAATGCCTTAGGTGCTTTCCAATTCAAATATCAAATAAAGGTTAGTAATTGCAAGGTTTTCTGAACGCGACAGTCGTCAGGCTTTCTCAATAAATACTGCCAAGCATGCAACAGCTGCACTGACTCCCCTAGAGCGTGCAGAAAAAGTGCTCTTGTTTGGCAAAACAAGCTGTTTGTCAGCAAATCCGTGCACACTGACTCGAACTGTCTACAGGTGAAAATCCTGATGCACGTGACAGCATGAAGGTATGGGAGTGCGTTGTGCTCACCACAATGGCCATAAAAGCCGTCGAAAACCCGTTCTGAAGCACAACACTAACATGCCAGCGAGACGAAAGTTGAGAAATTTCGATCGTGCCCGAGCTATCGCCTGGCTGCAGGACGGAGTAGGCGTCCGAGAGGTGGCCAGAAGGCTGCAAGTGTCACACTCGGTCATCATCATCCGTCTGAGACAGCGCCATCAAACCACAAGGCACCGTCCAGGAACGGCCACGCCCAGGGCGTCCCAAGAAAAACCACACAACGTGAGGACCGGTACCTCTGCAGACAGGCCCTTCGGGAGAGGACAAACACACCGCCAATGCCTTGAGTCAGCAACTGCGTGCTTCCACCAACACAGCAGTAAGCGGGCAGACCACTCGCCGTCGCCTACATGCCGCCGCCTTGCGTTCCAGGCGTCCGGTGAAGAAGCTGACTGCAGGTCACAGGGCACGTCGACTTGCTTGGTGCCAGGACCATTTGAGGTGGACTCGTGTTCATTGGGGCCATGTCCTGTTCACCGACGAATCGCGCTTCATGGGTGAGCCCCAAAGACAGCCGCATCAGGGTGTGGCGGCGCCCCACAGGAGCAGCTGCAAGATGATGCTATCCAGGAGGCGGCTGCTTTTGGGAGGTGGCTCCATTATGGTTTGGGGAGGCATCAGCCGACACTACAGGACTCCTCTCTACCATGTGGAGGGCATGCTCAATGGGCAGCGCTACCTGCAGGAGATCTTACAGCCTCTGGTCACAGCGACCCTCCAGCAGATCGGACCCCAAGCTGTCCTCCAGGATGACAACGCCACACCACACCGCTGCAGGGCTGTCAACACTTTCATTCAGGAAGCTGGGATCACCAGGATGGCATGGCCTGCGAACAGTCCAGATCTCAATCCAATCGAGAACATCTGGGGAGAACTTGGCCGGCGAGTCCATGCAAACCGCCCACGTCCAGCTAATCGGGAACAGCTGCTGCACGTCCTGCGACAGGAGTGGGAAAAACATCCCCCAGGCCGTCATCGCAAACACCATCAACTCCATGAGGCAGCGCTGTCTCGATTGTGTTGCTGCGCGGGGTGGGACACATCCGTTTTTGAACAGATTAAAGAAACATGTTTGTGGATTTTCTTTTCCCAGGGTGGTCTCTTTACATTGCTTTATCATTGCAAAAACATTACGCAATCCAAATGAAATTGCTTTAATTTGATTCACAAGGGTTGCAATTAAATATGTGTACACATGAAACATTTTTGGTTTCGCGCGTGTTGCATTTGTCAGACAGATTGCAGCAAATGACAATTGACGTTTTCCTTGCTGTCACTATCAATTTCTCAGTATGAAACTGTCGGTGTAATTACTAGTCAAGTGAGTATCCAAAACCTTCGTCTTGTGAATGTCGTGAAGTTTTGTCATCTAATACTTGTTGTAGCAATGATGTCGGATTCTCGCCGTTAGAAATTCATCATTAGTGTTTTCTCTCCGGAATATGAAGAATATTTTCATCCTATGTACATGTATAATGCATGATCCAGTTGATAAATATTTTGTGCATAATCTATTACTTTCATCGTCTTAGATTTGCCTTTGTCTAGATGGAAATGTCGTATACCCTGTGCATGTCTTCTGATGGCACCTTAGGTAGGTCATATCTAGATGGAAATGTCGTATGAATATTATACCACAGGCATGTCTTTTGATGGCACCTTAGGTAGGTCATAAGTAGGAATAGCACACAAAACAGAAGTGACAATGACACACTGAATGGCACGGATATTCTGACATGATGACAAGATTTGCCGACTCTTACAAACTTTCTTACACATTCAGATTCACCAGATTAAAACAATTGCGATATACATCTTCACTTATTGTACTAATTTTCAAATTTTAAAGCAGTTTTGCAAGTTATTTGTTGTTGTAAGCTTTTAACAATGAATATGGCAATGTATTTCTACAATAGAAAATAGTACAAGCAAGCTATATGACCCTCAAGTCAATGCAACAAGACATTAAACAATCAATGAAGAAGAATTGTACACGCAAGAGAAAAGGGCAAATGTAGAGGGGGAGAGAGAGAGAGAGAGAGAGAGAGAGAGAGAGAGAGAGAGAGAGAGAGAGAGAGAGAGAGAGAGAGAGACAGACAGAGAGACAGAGAGAGAGAGAGAGAGACAAGGGGGGGGGGGGGGGGGGGGAGACACCGCGATTGACACCCAGTTTAGCCTTATTCCCAGCACTGTGCAAAACACACACACAAAACACACACACACACACACACACACACACACACACACACACAAAAGAAAATCATGTGGCTAAGCCATAGCTGGTAAAGTCATTCAAGTACAATACAGTTTAATTTGAACAATGGCAAACACATACTGTCCCGCCCCCGTCCCTCTACACCTCTCCATCCCCATCTATTCCCCGTACTGTCACTCCACAAACACACCAATTCACATGGATGCACGAAAATGCTGATTCATGCCCCCCCCCCCCCACCACCCACACTCTCTCTCTCTCTCTCACACTCGCGCGCGCGTGGACACAATCACACACAAACAGGCACGTACGCGCACACATCTCTCTCTCTCTCTCTCTCTCTCTCTATATATATATATTTACACAAGCGGAAGCGCTTGCTCGCGCGCGCACGCATACATGACCATATACAGCTACGCGCGCACACACGCACCAATATATACATATACAAACTACGCCACACACACACACACAGCGCGCGCGCGCGCACACACACACACACACAGACATACACACACGCGCGCGCGCGCGCCGCACACTTATACAACCATACGCACCTATGCAGGCACACATGTACATATTCAACGCGCGCGCACGCAAGACATACGTACTGTTTGAACACACACACACACACACACACACACACACACACACACACACACACACACACACACTCACTCACTCACTCACACACAGAGTTAGAGTTAGAGAGAGAGAGAGAGAGAGAGAGAGAGAGAGAGAGAGAGAGAGAGAGAGAGAGAGAGATTTTTTTTCTCTTTTTTTTTCCCAGAAGCTTCTTAAAAATCGATCTTCCAGCATTTTTTTTTTAACAACACATAAAAGATCAACAATATTTGTAAACGAAAAGAACAATTTCAAATGTTCTTTAAACATGAATTTGGTCTTTGATGTATTGATACATGAATTTGGTCTTTGATGTACGTGATACATGAATTTGATCTTTAATGTATGTGATACAAGTCTTTGTCTTTGATGAACAGATAGTCTCATCTTTCTGTCTTCAACTTTTGATTATCCGAAAAGACGGTTCGAAAATACATTGTTATGCAAAAATGCCTTATAAATGCCTACGCTTTGTCAACAGATCTCATGACAACAATGCTTCTTAATTTAACAGGATACACTCAGAATTTAAAATTATTCTTGATTTCTTTTATTTTTTCCACATGTTGTGCACATTTTTGAACTGGCAATACGAGAATGGTAACTGACAGACGGAACGGGAACTGGGGACGTGAGAAGGATGAATGGTGGACGAGTGAAGACAAGTAGAACGAAGATCAATGGGTGTGAGGAGAAGATAAAATTATCATGAAACTGATGAATGATGCTCTGGAGGAGGACAGGAGTTTCAGAGAATGAATGATGGAGGGAAGAACAACATAAGAATGATAAACAACGGGCGGGATAGGAAGGGGACAACTCGATTAGTTGTAAATGGTACGTCCATCCTACTGTTCAACACCGCTAAAGAAAAGTAAAGGGATAACAATGGAAATGACAATAGGTTAGCAGTGTGTAAAAGGAAGTGCTAGTGGCAGAGAAGAATGAATGGGGAGGGGGGGGGGGGGGGGGGGAGACTGCAGGACTTCAACAAGGTTGGAGGTTTAGTGGGAAAAGACCCAACATGACATAAGTGACTGAGGAACATGGAACCATGGTGAATAACATAATGTGTAACAGGGCGTATGGACAGTAATGGAAGGCTGGAGCATGAAACTAGGGGGAGGGGGGGGGGGGGAGGGGAAAACTGAAGGGCCTCGGGTTCAAATCCATGAAATATTTAAAGAAGGCAACTGCAGTGGAGAAGCAGGAAGCAGTGGAGGGAGATGGAGACTGGTGGTGGTGCATGTCCAGTCCTCTCAGCATGTCCCACAGCATGGTTATACCATACAGTGAAAGGTCTCTCGACAACATCAAGGAGTGAACTCTCAGCATATCCACAGCATGGTTATACCACGCAGTGAAAGGTCTCTGGACAACATCAAGGAGTGAACTCACAGCATGCCCACAGCATGGTTACCACGCAGTGAAAGATCTCTGGACAACATCAAGGAGTGAACTCTCATCATGTCCACAGCATGGTCATACCACACAGTGAAAGATCTCTGGACAACATCAAGGAGTGAACTCTCAGCATGTCTACAGCATGGTCATACCATACAGTGAAAGGTCTCTGGACAACATCAAGGAGTGAACTCTCGTCATGTCCACAGCATGGTTATACCACGCAGTGAAAGGTCTCTGGACAACATCAAGGAGTGAACTGGAAAAGTAAGGAGTGGAGGGAACACTGGACTGACAAGTACAATGCCCTGGTACATGGTGTGAAAGTATGCAAATGAGAAGCAAAGGAAATAGGTAAAAAAAAATGTTGTGGTGAGTACCAGAATATCCTATGTGAGTGGGAACAGGGGCAAAAGTGGGGCATTTATAAAGAGTTATAAGCGGTATCTATCTAAATTGATCTATTTTGAGTGGATCAGACGTAAACCATTATGACGGCCGGAAGCATATATATATATATATATATATATATATATATATATATATATATATATATATATATATATAAAGTACTTGTTAATATCGAGACCAAAACTCGCATGGATCAAAACAATTTTCTAAAGGCCAGGATTTCTTTAATCAACGTGATTGAGCACAGTTGCATCAGGAACTCCATCAATACTCATACCACCCCGTTATATAGTAAAAACTCAGGGTAAAGCACTTAGGCTGCTGTAAGACGAGTTCAGATACACCTGAGGCTTCATGTATTGATGTTCTGGTGGTACTGGTGTGGTGTTGATATACCTGAGGCTTCATGTATTAATGTGTTCTGTGGTACTGGTGTAGTGTTGCATACACCTGAGGTTTCATGTATTGATGTTCTGGTGGTATTGGTGTAGTGTTGCATACACCTGAGGCTTCATGTATTGATGTTCTGGTGGTATTGGTGTGGTGTTGATACCCTCTACCTTCCCTCTCATCCCGTCCATTCCCCGCCCCACTTCCTGTTGCGGTTATCCCGTCTGCCCTGCCACCCTGGAGAGTGCTGACGTCTGCCCTGGCCACCCTGGAGAGTGCTGACGTCTGCCCTGCCACCCTGGAGAGTGCTGACGTCTGCCCTGCCACCCTGGAGAGTGCTGACGTCTGCCCTGCCACCCTGGAGAGTGCTGACGTCTGCCCTGCCACCCTGGAGAGTGCTGACGTCTGCCCTGCCACCCTGGAGAGTGCTGACGTCTGCCTGCCACCCTGGAGAGTGCTGACGTCTGTCCTGCCACCCTGGAGAGTGCTGACGTCTGCCCTGCCACCTTGGAGAGTGCTGACGTCTGCCCTGCCACCTTGGTGAGTGTTGACGCTCAATCTGAACATGACCTCACACCGAACCTGGATCGGGTGTCACTTCTCTACACAGGGTCTATACCGAATCAGCTTTAACAATACTTTGACGGATGTGCAAGAAATCTCGACGACGAAATATTGTTGAATACTACCAGTGGTATTACAAAAGAAATCGCGGCATTGAGAAACTGCTGAATCATCAGAGCAGTATCACAAGCGAAGTGTTTCACGTACGGCAACGAAATAACATTGAGCTGCACTTTGGTTACACTCAGAAAGAGCGAACAGCACAAAGCCTGAAGAACTCCGAAAGACAGGCTAACTCAACCACGTCAAGAAACTGGTAACTGTAAAAGGAAAAGTGTATGGTGTTGACTACCTCCAGAAATGAAACGGTGAGTCAGGGGCCGCATATACGGCAGCCTGTTTCTTGATCTATAATACAGGGAGCTGAACGAAAGTTAACTCCGAAGCAAAAATGTCACGCAAGAAGTCAATATAGCACGTGAAACGAAAAACAGAGAAAAAACGGTCAGGACACTGTGCGCGCGCGCGCGCGCGCGCGCGCGTGTGTGTGTATGCGTGCGCGCGCGCGCGCATGTGTATGAGTGCGCGCGCGCGTGTGTGTGTGTGTGTGTGTGTGTGTGTGTGTGTGTGTGCGCACACGCGCGCGCGCGCGGTCGCATGCACGCACGTGTGTCTGCGTGTGAGCGCGCGCGCGCGCGTGCGCATGTGTGTGTGTGTGTGTGTGTGTGTGTGTGTGTGTGTGTGTGTGTGTGTGTGTGTGTGCACACACCCGGGCGCACGTCTTTCTCAAATGTTAAACAGCAGCTCCAGACATCATCG
>JADBJO010013419.1:20000-27500 GCA_016801955.1 Conus betulinus | reverse complement strand
CCTACACCGAATATAACATGGTTCCAGATATGAACGGATATCCTGCACCGAAAACAGCATGGTGCCAGATATGAACGGATATCCTACACCAAAAATTACAAGGTGCGAGTTATGAAGGATACCCTACACCGAAAATGACATGGTGCCAGATATGAACTTATATCCTACACCAAAAATTACAAGGTACCAGATATGAACGGATATCCTGCACCGAAAACAGCATGGGTGCCAGATATGAACGGATATCCTACACCAAAAATTACAAGGTGCGAGTTATGAAGGATATCCTACACCGAAAATGACATGGTGCCAGATATGAACTGATATCCTACACAAAAAATTACAAGGTACCAGATATGAACGGATATCCTGCACCGAAAACAGCATGGTGCCAGATATGAACGGATATCCTACACCAAAAATTACAAGGTGCGAGTTATGAAGGATATCCTACACCGAAAATGACATGGTGCCAGATATGAACTGATATCCTACACAAAAAATACAAAGGTACCAGATATGAACGGATATCCTGCACCGAAAAAACAGCATGGTGCCAGATATGAACGGATATCCTACACCACCAAAAATTACAAGGTGCGAGTTATGAAGGATATCCTACACCAAAAATGACATGGTGCCAGATATGAACGGATATCCTACACCAAAAATACAAGGGGTACCAGATATGAACGGATATCCTGCACCGAAAACAGCATGGTGCCAGATATGAACGGATATCCTACACCAAAAATTACAAGGTGCGAGTTATGAAGGATATCCTACACCGAAAATGACATGGTGCCAGATATGAACGGATATCCTACACCAAAAATTACAAGGAGCGAGTTATGAAGGATATCCTACACCGAAAATGACATGGTGCCAGATATGAACGGATATCCTACACCAAAAATTACAAGGTGCGAGTTATGAAGGATATTCTACACCGAAAATGACATGGTGCCAGATATGAACGGATATCCTACACCAAAAATTACAAGGTACCAGATATGAACGGATATCCTACACCGAAAATTACAAGGTGCGAGTTATGCAGGATATTCTACACCGAATATGACATGGTACCAGATGCTGAACGGACATTCTACACCAAAAATACCATGTTGCCTGGTTGACCCAACAGTGATGTAACGTGCTCGAAGCTTGAAGTTCCGACCGATATAAAAATTGTCATCTACACTGCCCATGTTATCGCGCTGTTCTCCCCCTTTCCCGTGTTCCACCTTCCCCGCCCAGACATGAGCAATCTGAAATGGTTATTCTTACCTCTCACATAAACTTTGGTGCATGTGGACATCACGCCTAAATGTACCTGTCCAAACAACACAATAAGTAGACAGCCCTAATATGGCCAATGTATCTATTTCAACAGCTAAAAGAAAGGTAGACCGGCCTGAACTGGCCAGTGCAACTATCCAAACAAGTATACACAGTGGACAGCCCTGACATCACGATCTGCAAGGAAGATAAATGACAACGTCATGGGGAAGGTCATAGCTAACAGCAACATCAAGAATTTATAAACAAAGATACAACGGATAAGGACATCATGAAAAAGGAAAGATATAAGAGGCCATGGGAAGAAACGACAGATCGATAATGAATCAAAAAAAAAAAAAAAAAAAAAAAAGGAGGAACAAAATACAAAGAGGAAAGATGAGTGTAGTCATCATGAGTATGGACTCATAGGTGATGACATCATGAGAAAGGACAGGGAAGGGAAAAAACACACCACGATGTGCCTCTTACTGAGAAATCAACATACAAAGGATCGGTGTGCACATGATAACAAGCACAAATGGATATGGACATCCTGAGAAAGGACAGATGGAGCAGACATCATGAGAAAGGACAGATTGACAGGCACTTGGGAGTGAAAGGACGGATTAGCAGTCCATGGAGGGAAAAGGACAAATTGGCGGGGGCATGAAGAGAAAGACAGACTGGCTGAGACATGGAGAGAAAAGGACAGATTGGCGGGGACATGGAGAGAAAGGCAGACTGGCTGAGACATGGAGAGAAAGGGACAGATTGGCGGAGACATGGAGAGAAAGGACAGATTGGCGGGGACATGGAGAGAAAGGACAGATTGGCGGGGACATGGAGAGAAAGGGAGGATGAGTGTAGGCATCATGACAAAGGCAGAATGGACATGGACACCCTTAGGGAAAAAAAGACAACATGAAATGTAAAGATGGATTTGAAAACATGGTGAGGAAGGAAAAAGGACAGCATGAAATGTAAAGATGGAATTGAAAACATGGTGAGGAAGGAAAAAAGGACAACATGAAATGTAAAGATGGATATGAAAACATGGTGAGGAAGGGAAAAAGGACAACATGAAATGTAAAGATGGATTTGAAAACATGGCGAGGAAGGAAAAAAGGACAATATGAAATGTAAAGATGGACATGTAAACATGGTGAGGAAGGAAAACACACGACGACATGATCAGACAGAAACGGGTGCATGAGAACACCACGTGTAAGAAAGGACCTAGTAGTTGAGAACATGACTGGGAAGAACAGACCAAATAAGACAAGGTGAGGAATGAAAGAACACAGTAGTTGAGAACATGACTGGGAAGGACAGACTAAATAAGACATGGTGAGGAATGAAAGAACACAGTAGTTGAGAACGTGACAGGGAAGGACAGACTAAATGAGACATGGTGAGGATGAAAGAACACAGTAGTTGAGAACGTGACAGGGAAGGACAGACTAAATGAGACATGGTGAGGAATGAAAGAACACAGTAGTTGAGAACGTGACAGGGAAGGACAGACTAATGAGACATGGTGAGGAATGAAAGAACACAGTAGTTGAGAACGTGACAGGGAAGGACAGACTAAATGAGACATGGTGAGGAATGAAAGAACACAGTAGTTGAGAACGTGACAGGGGAAGGACAGACTAAATGAGACATGGTGAGGAATGAAAGAACACAGTAGTTGAGAACGTGACAGGGAAGGACAGACTAATGAGACATGGTGAGGAATGAAAGAACACAGTAGTGAGAACGTGACACAGGAGGACAGACTAAATGAGACATGGTGAGGAATGAAAGAACACAGTAGTTGAGAACGTGACAGGGAAGGACAGACTAATGAGACATGGTGAGGAATGAAGAACACAGTAGTTGAGAACGTGACAGGGAAGGACAGACTAAATGAGACATGGTGAGGAATGAAAGAACACAGTAGTTGAGAACGTGACAGGAAGGACAGACTAAATGAGACATGGTGAGGAATGAAAGAACACAGTAGTTGAGAACGTGACAGGGAAGGACAGACTAAATGAGACATGGTGAGGAATGAAAGAACACAGTAGTTGAGAACGTGACAGGGAAGGACAGACTAAATGAGAGACATGGTGAGGAATGAAAGAACACAGTAGTTGAGAACGTGACAGGGAAGACAGACTAAATGAGACATGGTGAGGAATGAAAAAAGAACACAGTAGTTGAGAACGTGACAGGGAAGGACAGACTAAATGAGACATGGTGAGAAATGAAAGAACACAGTAGTTGAGAACGTGACAGGGAAGGACAGACTAAATGAGACATGGTGAGGAATGAAAGAACACAGTAGTTGAGAACGTGACAGGGAAGGACAGACTAAATGAGACATGGTGAGGAATGAAAGAACGGATAAGAGATGGTGAAGGGAAAAGGATGAACGAGGACGAAAACGTTAAACGGCATGGGAAAGAAAACGATGGATGAAGACGATGGATGGGAACATGGTAATCACGGACGATGAGGACAATGTGAGAAAGGCCAGTGATGATGATGAGACGATGTGAGAAAGGCCAGTGATGATGAGGACAATGTGAGAAAGGCCAGTGATGATGATGAGGACAATGTGAGAAAGGCCAGTGATGATGAGGACAATGTGAGAAAGGCCAGTGATGATGAGGACAATGTGTGAAAGGCCAGTTACGATGAGGACAATGTGTGAAAGGCCAGTGATGATGAGGACACAATGTGAGAAAGGCCAGTTACGATGAGGACAATGTGTGAAAGGCCAGTTACGATGATGACAATGTGTGAAAGCCAGTTACGATGAGGACAATGTGTGAAAGGCCAGTGACGATGAGGACAATGTGAGAAAGGCCAGTTACGATGATGACAATGTGTGAAAAGCCAGTTACGATGAGGACAATGTGAGAAAGGCCAGTGATGATGAGGACAATGTGAGAAAGGCCAGTGACGATGAGGACAATGTGAGAAAGGCCAGTGACGATGATGACAATGTGTGAAAGGCCAGTGACGATGAGGACAATGTGTGAAAGGCCAGTTACGATGAGACAAATGTGTGAAAAAGGCCAGTGATGATGAGGACAATGTGAGAAAGGCCAGTTACGATGAGGACAATGTGTGAAAGGCCAGTTACGATGATGACAATGTGTGAAAGGCCAGTTACGATGAGGACAATGTGAGAAAGGCCAGTGACGATGAGGACAATGTGAGAAAGGCCAGTTACGATGATGAGGACAATGTGAGAAAGGCCAGTGATGATGAGGACAATGTGAGGAAAGGCCAGTGACGATGAGGACAATGTGAGAAAGGCCAGTGACGATGAGGACAATGTGAGAAAGGCCAGTGACGATGAGACAATGTGAGAAAGGCCAGTGATGATGAGGACAACGTGAGAAAGGCCAGTGATGATGAGGACAATGTGAGAAAGGCCAATGACGATGAGGATAATGTGAGAAAGACCAGTGATGACGTTTTCAGAAAATGATGGACGAAGACCGGAAAGGAAAGGATGAATAAAGGGGGAGATTTTCCTTCGTACTCCTATGCACTCTACTGTAAAGACTTTGTGGCATAAAAAATCCATAGAGCATAGGTATACAGACAGCGTTCTTAAATGCTTTGGGAACACTCAACTCCATGAAAATTCAAAGCAATAGCTTCAACAGGCTTGTGCAGTGAAGAAAACGAATTATTTTTCCAATATACATCTCGTTTCTCATCCAAATTCAATTTCATTATCCTGCTTTGAAAATATGAAGTCTGACAGAGGCGACGGTTTGGAAATCTTCCCGAAAAAGGGATCTTGCAGTTTGCAAGCTTCTTTGTACATTACAGCGGCTGTTCATAATGAATTGCGTCGTTTTATTTATTTGTTTATTTATTCATCTATTTATTTATTTATTTATTATTTATTTATCTATCTATTTTTAGCTGGTTAGGACAGCATGAACTGTTTGAAGTCGCCGCAAGAGAAACTATGGACAGATTTAAGTTACATTGATGGGTGAATGAACGAGTATCCAAGTGACAAATTATTAAACTGCTCGACTGACTGAATGATCGATTGATGTTTTTACTTACTATTTGTTATCTACAAATCACAACTACTTTTTTTTTTGACTGATGAATAGTTGTCCTTAAATCAAGGAAAAAAAAACGATTATTAATCTTCTGCTATAGAAAAAGGAAATTCCGAGGAATCGCTGTCCATAAGTACACACATGATGTGCGTGTGTAGTGTACACACACACACACACACACACACACACACACACACACACACACACACACACACACACGACAAACATAAACACAACTGGAAACAAAACAACGTTGTACAAAAAAAAAACAAATGCACACGAACATAAGCGCACGCGCGCGCGCGCACACACACACACACACACACACACACACACACACACACACGTGTTCGAACGCCCACCACACACACACCACATACACACTTGTTTTTATGTGACTAATATTGACAGTCGTTCAACTGAATAAGAAACAACAACAACAATCTCCTACACACACACACACACACACACACACACACACACACACACACACACCGCGCGTGTGCACACGCACACACACGTACCCCCCCCCCCTTCCCCCGTGCCAGCATGTGCGCACACACACACACACACACACACACACGCGCGCGCGCGCCGCGCATGCATGCACACACACAAACAGAGCCACACACTACAGGTTCTTTAGATGTTTCTGACTGATACCCCCCCCCCCCCCCCCCCCCCCTTTTTTTCCTACATCCACACTATCCACACAGCCCTTCCTCTCCACCCTGGTCCCCACACCCACCCCAACCTACACCCCACTCCACACTATCCAACATCCCCTCTCCCTCCCAACCTACACCCACACTCCCACACTACACCACACCCCCTCTCCCTCCCCAACCTACACCCCACTCCACACTATCCAACATCCCCTGTCCTCCCCAACCTACACCCCACTCCCACTATCCAACATCCCCTGTCCTCCCCACCTACACCCCACTCCCCACACTACCCCACATCCCCCTCCCCAACCTCCCCCAACCTACACCCCCCCTCCTCCCCACCTACACCCCACCCAACATCCCCCCTGTCCTCCCCAACCTACACCCCTCCCCACCCCCCACACCCACTCCCACCCCAACCTACACCCCCCCACTCCCACTATCCACAACATCCCTCCCCCTCCCCACCTACACCCCACTCCACACTATCCAACCTACCCCCACTCCCTCCCCAACCTACACCCCACTCCACACTATCCACAATCCCCTCTCCCCCCCACCCCAACCTACACCCCCCCCCACACCCATCCACACACCACACAACCCAACTACCCCTCTCCCTCCCAAACCTACACCCCCTCCACACTATCCACATCCCCTGTCCTCCCCAACCTACACCCCACTCCACACCCCCCTACACCAACCCCCCTCCCTCCCCAACCTACACCCCACTCCCACCATCCACACCCCTGTCCTCCCCAACCTACACCCCTCCCCACTCCATCCAACATCCCCTGTCCTCTCCCCAACCTACCCACCCACTCCACACTATCCACACCCCTGTCCCTCCCAACCTACACCCCACTCCACACTACCAGCACCCACTCCTCCCCAACCTACACCCCCTCCCTCCCCAACCTACACCCCACTCCACACCCATCCACCCCCCCTGTCCTCCCCAACCTACACCCCACTCCCCACCTATCCAACATCCCCTCCCCAACCTCCCCCACCTACACCCCCCACTCCACCCTATCCAACACCCCCACTCCCTCCCCAACCTACACCCCACTCCCCCTATCCACACTCCCCACACCCCCACCCCTCCCTCCCCCCTACACCCCACTCCACACTACACTATCCCACATCCCCTCTCCCTCCCCACCTACACCCCACTCCACACTATCCACAATCCCCTCTCCCTCCCCAACCTACACCCCCCACTCCACCACTATCCACAATCCCCTCCCCTCCCCAACCTACACCCCACTCCACACTATCCAACATCCCCTGTCCTCCCCAACCTACACCCCACTCCACACTATCCAGCAACCCCCTCTCCCTCCCCAACCTACCCCCCCTCCACACTATCCACACCCCTGTCCTCCCCCCCAACCTACACCCCACTCCACTCTATCCACCTCCCCCCTGTCCCCCCCAACCTACACCCCACTCCACACTATCCACAC
>JADBJO010013419.1:2500-7500 GCA_016801955.1 Conus betulinus | reverse complement strand
AGTTTCCGACTCTGTGACAGACTTGCAGAAGACGATAGTGTGTCTAGAAAGATATTGCCGTAAATGGGGTCTGACTGTGAACATGGATAAAACCAGAGTGGCTGTGTTCAAAAATGGTGGTTTCATTAAATCAACTGAGAAATGGTGGTATGATGGTAAGCAGATTCAGGTTGAACCTAGTTACAATTATCTTGGCGTTATATTCTCAACCACATTAAACTGGCCCCAGTGTGCAGAAAATCTGTCAGGTAAGGCTCTGAGAGCAGTGGCAGGAATTAAAAGGCTGCATGTTAAACTTCAAGGAATTCCAGTTGCTACGTTATTCAAAATTTTTGACACGAAAGTAAAACCAATTCTGTTGTATGGTTCTGAAATATGGGGGTTTCAAAAATATGATGCTATTGAAAAAGTCCAGATTAAATTTGCAAGATGATTTTACGGATTAGAAGGGATGTCAAAAATAACATTTCCCTTGGGGAGTGTGGTAGATATCCTATCTATATTGATACATATCTTCGGCTTGTGAAATATTGGTGCAGGCTTGTGTCTATGTCCGACAACAGATATCCAAAACAATGCTATAAAATGTTGCAAATGCACGATCACTCTGGTAGAAAAAACTGGGTTACACATGTAAGACTGCTATTGTGCACTTATGGCTTTGGATATGTATGGCAGATGCAAAGTGTAGGAACTGCTCATTGTTTTATAGATCTGCTCAAACTACGTTTGAAGGATTCATATTTTCAAGACTGGCATTCTTTTTTTTCGCTTTCATCATACCCTGACTATTGTATGTATCACCCAGAGTTAGTAATGGCTGGTTATGTGAGTCAGTTGTCTGCTCGTGAACATCGTCGTGTTTTGTGTCTGTTTAGATGCAATCGGCTACCTCTGAACAGTATGTGTCACTCAACTCAACAAATCACTGATCCATTTTGTAAACAGTGTGATGGTCATTGTATTGAAGATTTATGTCATTTCATGTTAATTTGTCCTAAATATATTCACACACTTCGCAAGAAATTCATACCCTTGTATTATTATCATTTTCCACCAGAATTTAAGATACAGTTATTAGGTAGGAATATGTCAAATGAATTGTTATTCAAAGTTGCAGTATGCATTACTGAATCCTTAAAATTAAGGAAATGAAATCTCTGTCTATAACCGATTCGTAAGGTAAACATTTACTTGTGTTGCTTATAAAATCTGCCCGTGTATTTCTTGTTTCTTTGTCATTATACTCTTTCAAACTCACCTATACCATGCTAATTATTGTGCAATTCAGTTCACATGTTCATAAGGGCCAGAGGGCCTGCAAAAAAAACTGAATAAACCATTATTATTGTTTATTATTGTTTACAAAACACACACACACACACACACACTAACACACACACACACACACACACACACACACACACACACACACATACACACACAACACACACACACACACACACACACACACACACACACACACACACACACACACACACGCACGCACGCACGCACGCACGCACGCAGGCACACACACACACACACACACACACACACACACACACACACACACACACACACACACACACACACACACACACACACACGCACACACAGATATACACACATACAAACGTGCGCACACACACCTCGCTCATGTGTACTGTCCCCCCCCCCCCCCCCCCCCATCACCTACAAATACAGATGTTCAAGCTATGTTGCTCACACAATCTCTCTCTGTCTCTGTCTCTATTTCTGTCCCTGTGTCTCTGTCTCTGTCTGTCCCTGTCTCTGTCTGTCTGTCTGTCTGTCTGTCTGTCTGTCTGTCTGTCTCTCTCTCTCTCTCTCTCTCTCTCTCTCTCTCTCTTATATCGTCAAAGCATGATACTACAATAAAAAAAAAAATAGTAATGTATATTTATCTGGCGCTAAATAGGCTGAAAAATCGTTTCTTAATAGAACTTTAGATTTCAGGGTATACAATGAAGAATCTTGTTATGTTTATCGATTGTTGATTTGGTATATGTCACTGGCTTTTCTCTCGCTCGGTTGTGTGAACATCCCCCTTCAGTAAGGGGCCTAGGCCTTTATCTGAATAAGATGTTTGAGTCTTTTGAGTCTTGAGTCTCTCTCTCTCTCTCTCAACTTGCTATGTTCGCCACAGAGGCTAACTTTTCACCACCCGTGTTGTGGCTTGTTTATTTACTTGCTCGTTTTGCTTGTTTGTCAGCAGAATTTTGCCAGGATCTCCTGTTGTGACAAAAGGTCATCGCACCACGGAACATGGCCCCAAGGAACCCACCCATAAAACATCGATGGGAGATCCATGATGCAAATCCGGATCTAACAGCACATCAAAGGATCGTTGATCCAGATCTGGCATCCCATCAATAGATCGTTGATACGGATCTAACATCACATCTAGGGATCGTTGATCTGGATCCCAGTTCACATCAAAGGATCGTTGACCTGGATCCAGCAGCACATAAAAGATCGTTGATCCGGAT
Organism: Conus betulinus; assembly: GCA_016801955.1. NCBI lineage: Eukaryota > Metazoa > Mollusca > Gastropoda > Neogastropoda > Conidae > Conus > Conus betulinus. Next base: position 4,990 of record JADBJO010013419.1, on the reverse strand, counting down.
CGAACAGTACATCAAAGGACCGTTGATCTGGATGCAACATCACAACAAAGGATCGTTATCCCAATCCGATCCAACGTGACATCAAAAGACCGTTGATCCGGATCGAACATTACATCAAAGGACCGTTGATCTGGATGCAACATCACAACAAAGAATCGTTATCCCAATCCGGATCCAACGTGACATCAAAGGACCGTTGATCCGGATCCAACATGACATCAAAGGACTGTTGATCTAGATGCAACATCACAAGAAAGGATCGTTGTGCCAATCCGGATCCAACGTGACATCAAAGGATCGTTCATCCGGAACCAACATCACACTAAAGGATCATTGATATGGATTCAACATCACGTCAATCGAACGATCGTTGAGCTGGATCCAGCTTCACATAAACAAAATCGTTGGTCAGGATTAGGTACCAACATCACATCAAAGGATCGTTGATCTGGATCCAGCATCACATCAATCGAACGATCGTTTGAGCTGGATCAGCTTCACATAAAAAAAATCGTTGATCTGGATCCAGCATCACATTAAAAGATCGTTGATCTGGATCCAGCATCACATCAAAGGATCGTTGAGCCAAACTGCCACCAGGCTCCTCTGGCTAAAAGTACAGAACTGACGGGAGGGACCGCGGGGCCCCTAAGCTACCAGCAAAACCGTATCTTTACAGCAGTCCCTAGCAGAGTGTTTTGCGTTCATTTTCGACACTTTTGTCGATTAACCACAAAGAGGTACATTGTAATTAATGCAGCAAGTTTGCAATCCACCACCACAACGAAAGTATCTTTTTAAAAGAAAATGGGAGAGATCTGTGATGAAATGCAGTAATGCATTATTCCCCTTCTCTGAGAAATGAATATACAGCAAAGTGTGGTCTGTTTTATGAATACACAGCAAAGTATTGTCTGGTTTATGGATACACAGCGAAGTACTGTCTGATTTATGCACAGTACTGTCTGTTTTATGAATACACAGCAAAGTATTGTTGTTTTATGAATATGTAGACAAAGGATCTGTTTAATGTACAGTATTGTCTTTTTATGTAAAGTATTGTCTATATTATGTAAAGCATTGTCTGTTTTATGTACAATATTGTCTGTGTTATGTAAAGTATTGTCTGTTTATGTACCGTGTTGTCTGTTTTATGTAAAGTATTGTCTGTTTTATGAGAAGTATTGTCCCTTTTATGGAAAGTATTGTCTATTTTATGTATTATTTGTTTATGCAAAGTATTGTCTGTTTTATGTACAATATCGTCTGTTTTATGTAACGTATTGTCTGTTCTATGTACGATATTGTCTGTTTTATGTACAATATTTTCCGTTTAATGTAAAGGATTGTCTGTTTTATGGAAAGTATTGCCTGTTTTATGTATTGTCTGTTTATGAAAAGTATTGTCTGTTTTATGCAAAGTATTGTCTGTTTCATGCAAAGTATTGTCTGCTTTATGTATTGTCTGTTTTATGTATTGTCTGGTTTATGCATTGTCTGTTTTATGTATTACCTGTTTTATGCATTGTCTGTTTAAAAGTATTTTCTGTTTTATGTATTGTTTGTTTTTATAAATATGTGTTTTATGCACATTCAGTAAGGTTTGGGTCAGTGTCTCTGTCCGCACTAATACGGTCACTATGACTTTCGCGCGTGCATGCACGAGAGAGAGAGAGAGAGAGAGAGAGAGAGAGAGAGAGAGAGAGAGAGAGAGAGAGAGAGAGAGAGAGAGAGAGAGAGAGCATGCTAGAAAAGAAAGCATCTTCCAGTGCGCGGGAATTCCTCTGAAGAGCATGTGCTGACTGAATGGATGGTACTGGTATGGTGGACAACACGTGCACTGAAGAGCATGCACTACTGGTGTGGTGGACAACACGTGCACTAAAGGGCATGTACTAGCTGGATGGATGGTACTGGTATGGTGGACAACACGTGCACTGAAGAGCATGCACTACTGGTGTGGTGGACAACACGTGCACTGAAGAGCATGTACTACTGGTATGGTGGACAACACGTGCACTGAAGGGCATGTGCTAGCTGGATGGATGGTACTGGTGTGGTGGACAACACGTGCACTGAAGGGCATGTGCTACTTGTGTGGTGGACAACACGTGCACTGAGGGGCATGTGCTAGCTGGATGGATGGTACTGGTGTGGTGGACAACACGTGCACTGAAGGGCATGTGCTAGCTGGATGGATGGTACTGGTGTGGTGGACAACACGTGCACTGAAGGGCATGTGCTACTTGTGTGGTGGACAACACGTGCACTGAGGGGCATGTGCTAGCTGGATGGATGGTACTGGTGTGGTGGACAACACGTGCACTGAAGGGCATGTGCTACTTGTGTGGTGGACAACACATGCACTGAGGGGCATGTGCTAGCTGGATGGATGGTACTGGTGTGGTGGACAACACGTGCACTGAAGGGCATGTGCTAGCTGGATGGATGGTACTGGTGTGGTGGACAACACGTGCCATGCGCGCGGCT
>JADBJO010013418.1:47500-52566 GCA_016801955.1 Conus betulinus | reverse complement strand
GTGAGATGGAGAGAGGCAAACAGCTAGAGCGAGGGTGGTAAAGAGATAGATGTAGAGAGGAGGTGAGCGAGAGAGGAGAGAGAGAGGAGGAGAGGGGGAGAGAGAGGAAGGATAGAGAGGGAGGGAGGGATAGAGAGAGAGGCAAACAGAGAGTAGAGAGTCGCGTGTAAGACCGATAGAATGGCTAGTAGAGAGAGTGTGAGCGAGGAGAGGGAATTTGAGAGAGAGGGGGAAGAGAGAGAAGAGAGAGAGGGAGGGAAGGGGAGAGAGAGGAGAGGCAAACTAGATAGAGGGAGGGCGTGGTTGGTAAGAGATAGAATGGTTAGAGAGGAGAGTGGTGGTAAGAGATTAGAATGGTAGAGAGAGGTGCGCGATGAGAGGAAGAGAGAGAGGGGGAGGGGAGGAGAGAGGAAGATAGAGAGGGAGGGAGAGAGAGGCAAACAGATATAGAGAGAGTGGTGGTAAGAGATAGAATGGTAGAGAGAGGGAGCGAGAGAGGAAGAGAGAGAGGGGGGAGAGAGAGAGGAAGATAGAGGGTAGGGAGGGAGAGAGAGGCAAACAGATAGAGAGAGTGGTGGTAAGAGATAGAATGGTAGAGAGAGGTGAGCGAGAGAGGAAGAGAGAGAGAGGGGGGAGAGAGAGAGAAAGATAGACAGGGAGGGAGAGAGAGGGAGGCAAACAGATAGAGAGAGTGGTGGTTAAGAGATTAGAATGGTAGAGAGAGGTGAGCAGAGAGAGGAAAGAAGAGAGAGAGGGGGAGAGGGGGAGGAGAGGAAGATAGAGATAGACAGGGAGGGAGGAGAGAGGCAAACAGATAGAGAGAGTGGTGGTAAAGAGATTATGAATGGCGTAGTAGAGAGGAGAGTGAGGGAGAGAGAGGAAGAGCGAGAGAGGGGGAGAGGTGAGAGGAAGATAGAGAGGGGGGAGGAGAGGAGAACAGATAGGAGACTGGTGACAGAGTAGAATGAGAGAGAGGGGGAGAGAGAGGAAGAGAAAGGGAGGGAGAGCGGAGCGAGGAGCAGAGAGGAGAGAGGGAAGGAGGAATGAAGAGAGGGTAAGAGAGAGAAGACGAGAATGGGGGATGAGAGAGGAAGAAGAGAGAAAGGAAGAGAAGGCAAAAGAAAGACAGAGGAGGGTAAGAGAGAAGAAGAAGAAGAAGAGCGAGAAGAGAAGAGAGAGGAGAAGAGAGAGAAGAAGAGAGAGACGAGAGGGAGAGAAGAGGAGGGAGGGAGATGAAGAGAGAAACGAGAGAGAGAGGAGGGAGATGAGAGAGAGAGAGAGACGCGAGAGAGAGAGAGAGATTGAATGGAGAGAGACGAGAGAGACATGAATGAGAATCTTAATTCAAATTAAGGCCGAAGAAGTGCGAACGATCGTTCATACTGAAGAAGGTTTCATAATGACTGCAAAACAACATGTGGCATTCTTCATGCATATCACACTGAACGAAGTGATTGAAGTCATGCCAATGTGATCACAGAGAAAAACAGAGCACATCAAAACGTTGCAGTCCGAAATACGCTTTGTTATTGACACATGAACTGTGTGTGTGAGTGTGTGTTGTGGTGTGTGTGTTCGTGTGTGTGTGGTGTGTTGTGTGTGTGTGTGTGTGTGTGGGTTTTTTGTGTGTGGGTGTGTGTGTGTGTGTGTGTGTGTGGGTGTGGTCGTTGGTGTTCGTTGTGTTCGTGTGTGTGTGTTGTGTGGGTGTGTGTGTGTGTGTGTGTGTGGTGTGTGGTGCTGCATGTGTGTGTGTGTGTGGGGGTGTGTGTGTGTGTGTGTGGTTCAGGGACTATGGCACATTATGTAAGGGTACACTCACTGGACATGCCCGAGTCGCCGGTGTGTGGAAGAGCACGTTTGTCTCCGCTGTACGTGGAGTTGTGCAGGAGCATGGATTTCACACGCCAAAAAACGACCGGGCGAATGTATGGTTAGTTTTTTTCTCTCTCTCCCCCTCCTCCCCCCCCCACCTCGTCCTACTCCCTCTCCCCTCTCCCGTGGGCTTTTTATGTCCGACCACACTTAAGAGTTGTGGGTGGGAGAGACATAAGAGTTGAGGGGGGGAGAGAGAGAGACGGCGGGGGGGAGAGGGGGGGGAAGACATGGGGGGAGAAGGAGAGGGGGGGAGAGAGAGAGAGGAGAGGGAGAGAGAGGGAGAGAGATAGAGAGAGAGAGAGAGAGAGACTAGGAGGTAGAGGCGGGTGGCAAACTACACTACACTTTACACACGCACACACGCACACACCCACACACATCACACAACACACACACCACACACACACCACACACCAACACACCAACACACACATACACACAATACACATACACACACACAATACACCACACAAACATAGTGTCACAATACATACACATACACACGCGCACGCACGCACGCACACCCGCACACATGAACAGACACGCACACCACACCACGCACACATACGCACACACCACACCCACACACACACACACACACACACACACACACACACACAAGCGAGGAGAGAAGAGAGAGAGAGGGAGAGAGAGAGAAAGAGGAGATGAGAGAAGGAGAGAGAGAGAGGAGGAGAGAGCTAGAGGAGAGAGAGGATGGATGAGAATGAATGAATGAAGGAAGAATGAATGAAATGCCGAATGAATGAAGGAATAATGCTGGTTTGTTCAGAGTGAGGCCTCAGAGCCTCATGAAGGGAGATGTACAAATATAGAACGCTTCCTCCAAAACTCCAAAAGAGAGGGAAGTACATCAACGACGACTATGCCAGTTCAAATCAGGCCACATTATGAAGTAGCTATTTGTCTATATTTAATAGCCCTGTACAAAACCCACGACACATGTGTATAACGTCAGGTTTAGTACATGCCAATAGTACACTCCGTTTAAATAAACAAAGTTCTCGATAAGGCATTTTAGGTTCCAATGGTGTTTTTCTCTTTTTTTTCAACCTTTGGCAACAAAGATCGAAATGCATCTCATCTTCTGTAGATAAACTGACGAATGATGCCTGGTTGTTCATGGACACATCAGATCGCTTGTCATTACAACGATTTTACCTGAAACGATGTAACACTCAAATCGGGTATACCCAGTCTAAAACTCGTCATGAATACATTTTACTTTTCGATCCAGATGTTACTAGTAGATATTGTTTAACGTCATGGGTTATTACAAAAATGAGTTCCTTGTACATAGTAAATCTTTCACAAGTGCAAATGTGGGCATTTCTAAGGTTTTGCCATCTTACCTGTGAATCAAAGATTGACGAAAATATGCTTTTCTTGCTATTCTCATTTCCAACACCTTGATGTAACCACACATCACTACAAACCATTGCTGTATAAACAAACACACACAATTGGTACCGATTTCATCCATGTGTAACTGCTTAAACCAACATATCGACCAACACCCACACACCACACACACCACACACACACACACACACAAGCACGCACACGCACAAGTACCACACACCACACCGTGCCACACACACACACACACACAACACACACCCACCTTTGCACACACACACAAGCGCACGCGCGAAAACACACACACACACCATCACACACAAGAACACACACAACACACACACACGCACAACACGCACGCACGCATTGCACGCACGCACGCTCGCTCGCACACACACACACACACAAACACACACACACACACACACACACACACACCACACACACACACACACACACACACCACAGAGGAAACCTGTTTGTTTAACCATAGACTAGAGGATAAGAGGATCCACATGTTTATGCTTTTAAAGGGCAAACGAATACGACTCACAATAAACACCAGATTTGTCTTAAACCACCCTGATCTGTATAGCAATAATGGTTGAACACACGCGTCACCAGTTTCATACACTGTTATCAGGAATTGTTTTAAGAGCGTATTGCGTCAGTACTGTACATAATGCACTTTTTGCTTTGACTGGGCAAGATCTTTACAAAAGCTGTGAAACTCAGACGAGTGGAAGATAAATATTCCCTAACACTTGTAAACATTGACTACAGGCAATTACCCAACGCCATCATATAGCCATCGTTCTCTTACACCTAAACATCCTCCCCTCCGAAGTACAATACATTACTTTTTCATTCATGAAACTTCAATTGAAGTGAAGGAGCAGCACGATGCAAATTGTTAAGGTGGGTCTGCAACCCCACAACCGTCTCTGACAATGAAACATCATCAGCTAAAAGAAGAGTAAATAACTCAAATTGTAATATGTGGAAGCACAGCACCATGTTTTCCGTTCTTAATTACCTGTGGTGTTAACTCATTGATTAAAAACACAGAATATAGTACAGGGCTACCACGCGCCCCCCTGTAACACTCCTGCTGTGCATCTTATATCATCAGAATGTTTGGAACAATCTTACTCTGCATTTGACATTTCATACATACCTTTAATACACTTGATTAACTTGCCGTTAGTGCCATTTTCAACGAAATAGGCAGTAGCATATTTCTATTAATCGAGTCAAATGCTTTATCGAAGTCTTTGAATGTTATATAAAGTTTGCGTTTATATGAAAACTGTTTTTGTACGGGTGCTAACAATGTCGAATATTCTTTTGTAAAGCCTGCTTGGTACTCACCGCTAACAGCGTTCTCATCTATCCATTCTTATAACCTGTTATTCATAACGGAATTTTTAAAAAATGTGTTGCTTATACCAGTACGAGAAACACCTCTATCATAATTAACGAATTCTTTTTTAAATCAAATGCAAAATTATGATTCTGTATAATTAATATTGGGATTATTAACGTCTCCTTTTTTTAAAAACAAGGCATAATTATTGATTATGTCCAAGGTTTTCGGAAACATCCTTTTGAGAGAGAGAGAGAGAGAGAGAAGAGAGAGAGAGGAGAGAGAGAGAGAGAGAGAGAGAGAGAGAGAGAGAGAGAGAGGGGAGGATGAGAGAGAGAGAGGAGAGAGAGACAGAGAGAGATGCAGAGAGAGCAGAGACAACGGTGAGAGAGAGAGAGAGACAGGCACCACACAAAACACACACACACAACCACACACACAACACACA
>JADBJO010013418.1:40000-42500 GCA_016801955.1 Conus betulinus | reverse complement strand
GACATTTTCTTCACGCACGTAAAATCCCCTCACCACTGCTGAGTATGTGGTATCCTGAAATGTAAGATCTGAACAGGTACCAATGAATGTCCGTGAAGCACTGGTTGTTAGGAAACTTGAAAAAAAAGGAACCAGCATGGCTCCAGCCCATGATGACCCCAGAGCGATAAGGGTGGGGATGGGGGCCTCTGAGAGTTGAACATTCACATCCTCCAACTCTGTTACGCAATGTGGAGCAATAGCTTCCCGCTGACCACAGAGAGACCAAAACTATCCATCCCATGATCAACCCAAAACCAGAGGAAGAACAAGGCTGGGTGCATGACAGTGGTGTTGATCCTCCAACACTGACCAGCTCCATGGTGACAGCAGCAAACATCCTCCAACACTGAGAACTGGCCACTGCCGACTGCCAGAGCCAACCTCAGACCTGAAATTAAGTTTCCCCATGATGTTCTACTTCGGCGTCAAACCTGGCCAGAGGGTGCAGAGCTGAAGGTGCAGCTTTGGGGCAGCCGTCAAGACCTCGAGAAGACTGTGGGATTCATTGGTGGAGATAGGTTTGAAGACCTGATGCGAACCAAAAAAAATCGACCGCAGAAGAGTTTATTTAGCGTTTGGAGCGATATTTCTTCATTGTAGCGTGCAACCTATTACTGCAAGGGCAACAGATGGAGCACACACGCACGCACACCGCACGCACGCACGCACACACACACACACACACACACACACACACACACACACACACACACACACGCACGCGCGCGCGCACGCGCACGCACGCACGCACGCACACACACACACTCACACACGCTCGCACGCACGCACGCACGCACGCACTCACGCACACACACGCACACACACGCACGCACACACACACACACACACACGTACGCACGCACGCACTCACGCACGCACACACACACACACACACACACATACATACACACACACACACACACACACACAAACACACGCACACACACGCACACACACACACGCACGCACGCACACACACACACACCACACACACACACACACACACACACACACACACACACCACACACGCACACACACACGCACACGCCTCCCCCTCCCCGTCCAAATCTGGGAGAGTGTGGAAGGGGAAAGAAGAGAAGGGGGGGGGGGGGAGGAGATAGGAGGGATGGAAGGGAAGAAGAAGAAGAGGAAAAGAGGAGAGGGAGGGGGCACGGGAGAGGGAGCTACTGCACACGTGATAACCATTCCTCTCTGTCTCTGACTCTTTGTCTCTCTCTGTCTCTGTCTCTATCTCTGTCTGTCTGTCTGTCTGTCTGTCGCCCTCTCCCTCTGTCTGTCTCTGTCTCTCTCTCTCTCTCTGTCTGTCTGTCTCTCTCTGTGGTCTGTCTGTCTGTCTCTCTCTCACTCTCTCTCTCTCTTCTCTGTGTCTCTCTCCCTCTCTGTCTTTCTCTGTTTCTGTCTCTCTCTGTTTCTCTCTCTCTCTGTCTTTCTCACTCTGGCTGTCTCTCTCTCTCTGCTTCTCTCTCTGTCTGTCTGTCTGTCTATCTCTCTCTGTCTCTGTCTGTCTGCCTGTCTGTCTGTGTCTCTGTCTGTCTCTCTCTGTGTCTCTCTTTTCTCTCTGTCTCTCTCCGTCTCTGTCTGTCCTGTCCGTCTGTCTGTCTCTCTCTCTCTCTCCTCTCTCTCTCTCTCTCTCTCTCTCTCTCTCTCTCTCGTAAGAGGATCACTTATTCCATATCTGTGTGTGTTGACTCCCTTCTTCTTTTGTAATCTTTTACACTCTTTTCGTTTGTTGTTTCTCGTCTCTCTCCTCTCTCTCCTCTCCCCCTCTCTCTCTCCTCTCTCTCTCTCCTCTCTCCTCTCTCTCCCTCTCTCCTCCCACTCTATTCCCTCTCGCTCCTGTGTGTTGACTCCCTTCTTCTCTCGCTCTCTCATCTCTTCCCTCTCCTCCCCCTGTCTCTCTCCTCAAATCTCTCCTCTCTCTCCTCTCCTCTCTCCTCTCTCACCTCCGTCTCTCTCTCTCCATCTCCTTCTCTCTCTCCTCTCTCATCTCCTCCCTTCTCTCTCTCTCTCCTCTCCCTCTCTCTCTCTCTCTCTCCTTATAAAGTCATTTTGTAAGTCTTAGTCGCTAGTTTGTTAAAAGATTTGTAAGTCTTAGTCGCTAGCCATACTTAGTCCCTTAACGGGCAAGGGCCGGATGAAAAAAAAGCATGTGTTGCTTATCTGTTACTGAGATATCCAAGTTGGGAGGTGATCATTTCTCCTCGTTTCTTGGCGCCACACTGCCTGCCTGGGTCTGTATACGTCTGTCTGTCTGTCTGTCTGTCTGTCTGTCTGTCTGTCTGTGTCTGTCCATGTCTGTGCCTGTGCCTGTGTGTTGTGGGGGGGGGGGGGGGGGGGGGGGGTGGGGGGGGTGTGGTCTGTTCTGTCTTTGTCTTTCTCTCCGTCTCTGTCTCTCTCTGTCTCTCTCTGTCTGTCTGTGTCTGCCTCTCTCTCCTC
>JADBJO010013418.1:27500-35000 GCA_016801955.1 Conus betulinus | reverse complement strand
CTCTCTCTCTCTTCTCTCTACTCTCTCTCTCTTCGTCTGTTTATTGCTCTCCTCTCTCTGTCTCTGTGTCTCTCTGCTTCTGTCTCTCTCTGTCTTTTGTCTCTGTCTGTCTGTCTGTCTCCCCCCTCCCACCCCCCCCCCCTTCTGTTTCTCCTCCTTCTCTACTTCTCCCCTTTGCCTTCCGGAACACACAACGCTCTCTCTCTCTCTCTCTCTCTTTGCCCCCCCCCCCCCCCCCCCACTCCGCCGTTGACGTATGGCCAGCTGTGTTGGTAATAATGATGACACCACTCCAAGTGGGCGGGGGGGGGGGGGGGGGGGGGGGGGGAGAGTGGGGCAGACAGAGACGACGGGGAAGGTAGAAGGCGAAGAAGAGAGAGAGAGAAGTTTGGGGAGGGCGGGGGGGGGGGGGTATGCAAGATGAGAGGAGAGGAAAAATAGGGGGGGGGGGGGGGGGGGGGGGGGGGGGAGGGGCGTTGGATAGGGTGGAGAGGAAAGAAGGTTAAAAGGGGGAAGGGGGAGGGGGGGGGGGGGGGGGGGCGGGACGGAAGGAGTGGGAAAAACGATCAGCTCCTTCCACAAACGACGATGGCCCGAGGTGGGTTGGTTGGATGAAACAGGTGTCACGCCTCCTGCAGAGTTGAGAGTGCGGTCTTCTGGAGGAATGGGGAGCCCGTCTGTCGTGTGTATAGTGAACAGTGTGGTGACCGTCTGTCGTGTGTATAGTGAACAGTGTGGTGACCGTCTGTCGTGTAGTATAGTGAACAGTGTGGTGACCGTCTGTCGTGTGTATATAGTGATCGGTGTGGTGACCGTCTGGTGCCCGTCTGTCGTGTGTATAGTGAACAGTGTGGTGACCGTCTGTCGTGTGTGTATAGTGAACAGTGTGTGTGACCGTCTGTCGTGTGTATAGTGATCGGTGTGGTGCCGTCTGTCGTGTGTATAGTGAACAGTGTGGTGACCGTCTGTCGTGTGTATAGTGAACAGTGTGGTGACCGTCTGTCGTGTGTATAGTGAACATGTGGTGACCGTCTGTAGTGTGTATAGTGAACAGTGTGGTGACCGTCTGTCGTGTGTTAGTGAACAGTGAAAAGTGCGGTGACTGTGAACAGTGTGGGTGACCTTCGTGAACAGTGAACAGTGTGGTGACGGTCTGTCGTGCATATAGTGAACAGTGTGGTGACCGTCTGTCGTGTGTATAGTGACCGTGTGGTGACTTCGTGTGTATAATGAACAGTGTGTGTGGTAACTTCGGTGAGTATAGTGAACAGTGTGGTGACTGTCGTTTAAATGGTGAAGAGTATGGTTCGTCCGTCTATTGTGTCTATAGTGGCCGATGTGCTGATGCATTCATGTTATGGGACAAGGTTAATTCTGTACTGAATTCATTCATTCATTCATTCATTCACTCGTTTGTTCATTCGTTCGTTCAGTCCGTCAGTCAGTCAGTCCCTCATTCATTCATTTCATCCATTCATCCATTCATCATTCATTCATCCATTCATTCCATCCACTCCATCATTCACTCACTCACTGATTGATCCATTTACTTTCTTATTTCTCTACACATTGATTGCATCATGATAGCAGATCGTCAGCGAAGGAAGCCATGAAGGCTGGAAAGGTTTCCAGAGTGCAGAGACTGCGGGTGCAAATGGAAGGAACTGCACAGACAGAAGTGCTTTGCCGGCTACACCAGAAAACAAACAAACTACAACTTAAAAAAAAATTAAATCAAATTTTAAAAAAACTTCGTTTTTTCCGTTGTTTTTCTTTTTGTCAGAGCCTTATAAATACTCTTTTAACAATACGATTCAGGAGGAAATTATGAATTCAGGTCTTTTAATTCTAGCAATATTCAAAAAAACTGTTGTTTAAGCTCAGCATAACTATCTTCTTTGTCTTTCTTTCTTCTTCTTTTTTTCGTTATTTTCACCGTTGAAATATCCCCTCTACATGGTGATGATGATGATGATGATGAACATGATGGTCACGATGATGATGATGATGATGATGATGATGATGATGATGATGGTGATGACAATGATGATGATGATGGTGATGATGGTGATGACGATGATGATGATGATGATGATGATGATGATGATGATGGTGATGGCGATGATGGTGATGATGATGGCACCAAAATCAATCGTCTGAGAGAGAGAGAGAGAGAGAGAGAGAGAGAGACAGAGAGAGAGAGAGCCTGAGGAGGAGAGAGAGAGAGACAGAGACAGACAGACAGAAGAGAGACAGACAGACAGACAGAGAGAAGAGAGAGACAGAGACAGACAGACCAGAGACACAGAGAGAGAGAGATGGCAATGACAATGATTTACTGATGATGCACACACATACATATACATTTAACACATTCGCACCATGCATGTACACACAGGCACAGACACAGATAAACGCACATACATACATACACAGAGAGAGAGAGAGGATGAGAGAGGGAGGGGCGAGAGAGAGAGAGAGAGAGAGAGAGAGGAGAGGAGAGGAGAGAGAGAGAGAGGGAGAGCAGGCAAGGAGGAGAGGAGATGGGAGAGAGAGAGAGAGAGAGAGAGAGAGAGAGAGAAGAGACAATGATGAGAGAGGAGAGAGAGATGAGACACGATTTCTGAGACAGATGCACAACATGCAAAAACTATTATTAACACAATTCGCACCCCATGCATGTACACACAGGCACAGGCACAACAAACACACATATAGCAAGAGAGAAAGAGAGAGAGAGAGAGAGAGACCGAGAGACAGAGAGAGAGAAATATGGAGACCGAGAGACAGAGAGACAGACATACAATACGACAGAGACAAAGAGACAATGACAGAGGTCAGGGAGACAGACAGACAGAGACATAGACAAAGAGACAATGACAGAGATTCAGGGAGACAGACAGACAGAGAGACAGAGACAAAGAGACAATGGCAGAGATTCAGGGAGACAGACAGAGAACATTTGTTGGATTACGGATGAGTGGTGACAAATGCCCCCATCCCAACCCGCTCCCACTCTCTCCTCCCCTCCCCTCCCCCTTCCCTTGCACTTTTTGCGTGCTTAGTTGTTGAGAGGAGAGAGAGAGAGAGAGGAAGAGAGAGAGAGAGAGAGAGACAGAGACAGAGAGACAGAGAGAGGAGAGACAGAGACAGAGAGAGAGAGACAGGGACAGGGACAGAAACAGAGAGACAGAGAGAAGAGACAAAGACAGAGAGAGAGACACAGAGAGAGAGAACACACACAGACACAGACGGAGAGTGAGACAGAGACAGAGACACAGAGAGAGACAAACAGACAGAGAAGAGAGAGAGAGGACAGGGACAGGGACAGAAACAGAGAGACAGAGAGAGACAGAGAGAGGAGAGAGAGACAAAGACAGAGAGACGGAGAGAGGAGAGAGACAGAGCGAGAGCAGAAGATGAGGGAGAGAGAGAAGAGAGAGACAGACAGACAGGGACAGACAGACAGACAGACAGAGAAGACAGAGGGAGAGGAGAGAGAGACACACACACACAGCCACAGACGGAGAGTGAGACAGAGACAGAGGGACACAGAGAGAGACAAAGACAGAGACACAGAGAGAGAGAGAGAGACAGGGGACCAGGGAGGACAGAAACAGAGAATACAGAGAGAGACAGAGAGAGACAGAAAGAGAGAGACAAAAGACAGAGGACAGGACACAGGACGGAGAGAGGAGAGAGGGAGAGGAGAGAGAGGTGAGAGAGGACAGAGAGAGAGCGAGAGAGAGAGGACCGAGAGAGAACAGGACAGACAGACAGATAGACAGAGAGAGATCCGTAGACAGAGAACCCGAAAGGAATGCTTAGAAAGAAAAGAAACAAAAAAAAAAACGGAAAAGAAAAAGCCGGAAGAAAAAAGAATGAAGGGAAACTGAGCGAAGAGCAGGCGAAGTATGGGAGGAACAATGAGGAAGGAAGGGGGACGATGATGGTGGTGGTGGTGGTGGTGGTGGTGGTAGTGGTGGTGGTGGTAGAGGGGGGGAGCGGGGGGGGGGGGGGGGGGGGGGGGGGGGGACCAATGGAAAAAAAAAGAAAGCAGACAGGGGTTAAACAAAGACTCAGGCGGGGGTTAGGAGATAACGAAAACAACAAATCATTAGTAAACAAAAGAAAGGAAAACGAGAGAGGGAGAGAGAGAGAGAGGAGAGAGAGAGCGAGAGAGCCTCCCCCCGAGAGAGAGAGAGAGAGAGAGAGAGAGAGAGAGAGAGCACATTCAAACCGACGCCATTTCCAAGATCAAAGGCTTAAAATCGCAAAAGGCAGGGACAGATAGACATCAGCCTGTCGCCAATTCTCTCTCACTCTCCCCCCCCCCCCCCCCCCTGTCCTCGCGCCTTCCTTTCCTTCCTTCCTTCCTTCCTTCCTTCACCTCCGCCTCCCCCCCCCCCCCAACACTTCCCACCTATCCATCATTCATCATTGCCCTCATTTTCCCCCTTCCGCCCCCCCTGCCTCCCCCCTCCCTTCCTACAGAGCAAATCCTGTTCTTTTTCCTCTCTTCAATCTCTCTTCAAGCTTTGGAACAAAAGGGGTCGGGGGTGGGGGGTGTGGGGGTGGGGGGGGTGAGGGGAGGGGGGGGGGGGGCACAACACCACAAATTATGAGGGAGAAAAGACAAGCCTGGATGGCGAGGGTGTGGATGGGAAGAGGGGAGGGGAGGGAGGGAATATGACCATGTGGGGACCATATCTCTCTCTCTCTCTCTCTCTCTCTCTCTCTCTCTCTCTCTCTCTCTCTCTGTGACAGGTACCCACTGTATTGTTATACTGCCGTCAATTGACCTCTGTCTACTGTTTTCATACTGCCATCAGATTGACTGATCTCTACTGTTTTTTCATACTGCCATCAGATGACTGACATCTACGTTTTTCATACTGCCATCAGATTGACGACATCTACTGTTTTTCATACTGCCATCAGATTGACTGACATCTACTGTTTTTCATACTGCCATCAGATTGACTGATATCTACTGTTTTTCATACTGCCATCAGATTGACGGTCTCTACTGTTTTCATACTGCCATCAGATTGACTGGTCTCTACTGTTTTTCATACTGCCATCAGATTGACTTGTCTCTACTGTTTTCAT
Organism: Conus betulinus; assembly: GCA_016801955.1. Classification (NCBI taxonomy): domain Eukaryota; kingdom Metazoa; phylum Mollusca; class Gastropoda; order Neogastropoda; family Conidae; genus Conus; species Conus betulinus. The sequence goes on along the minus strand of JADBJO010013418.1, from coordinate 29,888 downwards.
ACTGCCATCAGATTGACTGGTCTCTACTGGTATTCCATACTGCCATCTAGTTTTTCTTGAGAAAAGAAAAGTACTGTCTAATGCTAATTTCTTTCTTGAAAAAAAAAAATGATGGTGTCTCTCGTTTTGTTTTTTTTTTTAAAGTGGTGCTGTCTAATGCTGACTGTTTTCTTGATAATTACTGTCTAATGTCAATTTATTTCTTGCAAAAAAAATGATAGTGTCTCTCGTTAATTTCTTTTTGTAAAAAAAATGGTGCTGCTGTCTAAATGCTAATTTCTTTCTTGAAAATTACAGTCTAATGTTGATTTCTTTCTTGAAAAAAAAAGAGTACTGTCTAATGCTAATTTCTTTTTTTCTTGAAAAAAAATGTACTGTCTAATGCTAATTTCTTTCTTGAAAAAAGTATTGTTTAATGCTAATTTCTTTCTTGAAAAGAAGTACTGTCTAAGGCTAATTTCTTTCTTGAAAAAAAAAAAGCTGTTTAATGCTCATTTCTTTCTTGGAAATATGCTTTGTAAAATGCTAATTTATTTCTTTAAAAAAATACTGTCTCATGTGATTTTCTTTCTTGAAAAAAAAAAAGTATTGTCTAATGCCAATTTCTTTCTTAAAAAAAGGTACAATCTAATGCTAATTTCTTTCTTGGAAGAAAAAATGGTAGTCTTCTCTAAATTTTCAATTTTGAAGAAAAACTGATGCTTTCTAGGGCTGATTTCTCTCTTTAAAGAATAAACACTGTCTAATGCTAATTTCTTTCTAGAAAGAAAAAAAACTGGTACTGTCTGATGCTAATTTCTTTTTCTTGTAAAAAAAAAACAACAACAAAAAACAAACAAAAAAAACTTGTACTGTCTATACACATTTCTTGAAAAAAAAATAATCCTGTCTGATGCTAATTTCTTTCTGGAAAAAAAATATTAATGTCTAATGCTAATTTTTTTTTCTTGAAAAAAAAAAGTAGTAATGTCTAATGCCAATTTCTTTCTTGGAAAAAATGGTAATGTTAACTGTTAATTTCTTTTTAGAGGAAAGTTGCTGTCTAATGCTAATTTTCTTCCTTGAAAAAAAAAAAAAACAGTACTATCTAATGCCAATTTTTCCTTGAAAATTTTTTTTTGTGCTTTCTAATGCTACTTTCTTGAAAAAAAAAGTTACTGTCTAATGCTAATTTTTTCTTTTAAAAAAAAGTACGATCTAAGCCAATTAAATATAGTATACTATCTATATATATATAGATCTATATTATATATGATATATATATATATCTATTATATATAACTTGTGCTCTCTAATGCTACTTTCTTTCTTGAAAAAAAAAAAGTTACTGTCTAATGCTAATTTCTTTCTTGAAAAAAAAATGTCCTAATGCTAATTTCTTTCTTAAAAAAAAACACAACAAAAACAAACAAACAAACAAACAACAAAAAAAAAAACAAACAACAGCTGGTATTGTCTAATGCTCATCTTTCTTTTTTATTTATTTTTTTTTCTACAGGAACTCGGGGAAACGTATCTTCCTCCAGAGCCGTGGACCTTGACTTCATTAAGGACACGACCTGTGAGATCGCCTACCTGTCACCATGGCCACAAGAGGATGTAGACCAGAGGTCGAGGGATTCCGTGTATTAACCTTATTTTCCCCTATAACATGATCTGGGGGGTTCGGGATAAATCGATTGGTGAAATTCGAAGTGACAGACTTATTTAAAAAAAAAAAAAAAATCTTTTTTTGTGAAGCTCAACATCAAACGTGCTGCGTCCTTTCCAGAAGGCCGGCAGGGCGCGACGTGTGCGTGGATTCTGATTGGCTGGAAGAATATATCACGTGACTGACTGCCGCGACACACGACCATCCATCTGTGTTGGTAACCAACATGCTTTCTGATCCTAAACAAACTTCGTCACCACAAACAGTATTACATCAGCATGAAGGTTGCCGCGTTACGTCACAAATTCATCAGAGGCGTCGTCATTTGGACAGAACGTTGTGGTGTGACGTAAGGTGGAGAGGAGGAGAGGGGAGGTCGGGCGTGTGACCTTAGTGTTGACCTTGACCTTGACCTTGTTGTGTGGTGCTGACGTAGTGAGGGCAGGGAAGCGAAGTGAATCGGAAGGATTTCCGTTTTACCAGCTATGAAGGTGAGTTTGTGTGTGTGTGTGTGGGTGGGGGGGGGGGGGGGGGGGGGGGGGGGGGTGGGGGGGGGGGGGGGGGGGGGGGGGGGGGGGGGGGTGGTCTCTTTTTTTTTTTTTTTTTTTTGCCGTGGCCTTTTACACTTTTGTTTTCTATTCTTCTTCCCTCCGACCACGCGCGCGCGCACGTGTGTGTGTGTGTGGTGTGTGTGTGTGTGTGTGTGTGAGCGCGCACGCGCGCCTGTGTGAACTATT
>JADBJO010013418.1:0-5000 GCA_016801955.1 Conus betulinus | reverse complement strand
TCTCTTTCTCTGTTTCTCTCTCTGTCTTCTCTGTTCTCTCTCTCTCTTTCATTCTCTCTCTCGCTCTATCTCTCTCTCTCTCTCTCTCTCTCTCTCGTATATGTCTCTCTCTCTCTCTCTCCCTGTCTATCGTCTCTCTGTCTCTCTCTGTGTGTCTCCTCGTGTTTATCGTCTCTCTCTCCCCCCCCCCCTTCTCTCTCTCTCTCTCTCTCTCTCTCTCTCTCTCTTCTCTCTCTCTCTCTCTCTCATTTAACGAACAGAGGTCTGCCCCGATATTCTAACAGAAAATAATCTCCCTACAGGCTACACAGGCAGTGTGTAGATCCCCCCCCCCCCCCCCATTTCCTTGAGGTACACAGTGTGTAGATCCCCCCATTCCCTTGAGGCTACACAGTGTGTAGATCCCCCCGTTCCTTGAGGTAGTGTGTAGATCCCCCATTCCTTGAGGCTACACCGGCAGTGTGTAGATCCCCCCCTTCCTTGAGGCTACACAGACAGTGTGTAGATCCCCCCATATTCCTTGAGGCTACACAGTGTGTAGATCCCCCCATTTCCTTGAGGCTACACAGTGTGTAGATCCCCCCATTCCTTGAGGCTACACAGACAGTGTGTAGATCCCCCCATTCCTTGAGGCTACACAGACAGTGTGTGATCCCCCCATTCCTTGAGGCTACACAGTGTGTAGATCCCCCCATTCCGTTGAGGCTACACAGACAGTGTGTAGATCCCCCCCATTCCTTGAGGCCTACACAGGACATGTAGATCCCCCATTCCTGAGGCTTACACAGACAGTGTGTAGATCCCCCCATTCCTTGAGGCTACACAGACAGTGTGTAGATCCCCCCATTCCTTGAGGCTACACAGGCAGTGTGTAGATCCCACCATTCCTTGAGGCTACACAGTGTGTAGATCCCCCCATTCCTTGAGGCTACAGGCAGTGTGTAGATCCCCATTCCTTGATTCCTTGAGGTGTAGACCAGTCCTTGAGGTTACACAGGCAGTGTGTAGATCCCTCATTCCTTGAGGCTACACAGGCAGTGTGTAGATCCCACCATTCCTTGAGGCTACCCAGTGTGTAGATCCCACCATTCCTTGAGGTACACAGACACTCCCCCCCTTTCCTGGAGGCTAATCCAGACAGTGTGTAGATACCCCACCATTCCTTGAGGTTACACAGACAGTGTGTAGATCCCCCATTCATTGGAGGCGACACAGACAGTGTGTAGATCCCACGCCTAGGTTACACAGACATGTGTAGGATCCCCCCATTCCTGAGGTTACACAGACAGTGTGTAGATCCCCGCCCATTCCTTGAGGTACAACAGACAGTATGTAGATCCCCCCATTCCTTGAGGCTACACAGACCGTATAGAGAGCCCCCCATCCTCTGAGGAAGACCAAGGAAACAAGTGTAGATCCCTCCTATCCTTGACGGCTAAAAGACAGCGTGTAGATCCCCCATGCCGTTGAGGCACACAAAACCGGTGAGATCCCCCCAGCCTTGAGGCTAACAAACAGTGTGTAGATCCCCCCATTCCTTGAGGCTACACAGACAGTGTGGAGATCCTCATTCCTTGAGGCTACACAGCACAGTGGTGTAGACCCGACCATTCCTTGAAAGCTACACAAGACAGTGTGTAGAATCCCAGCCTTTCACTCAAGGAAAAAAAAAATTAAAAAAAGAAGAAGAAAAGAAGAAGAAGAAGAAAAGAAGTGAGATAGAAGACTGAAAGATAAAGAAGACGAAGAAGAAGAAGACTAAGAGAAGAAAGAAGCAAGAAGGAAAGAAGAGAAGAAGAAGAAAGAAAAGAAAGAATAAGAAGAAGAAGAAGAAGAATAAGAAGAAAGGACGAAGAAGAAGAAAAAAGAAGAAGAAGAAATAGAAGAAAGAAAAGAAGATTAGAAGAAAAGAAGAAGAGGAAAAGAATAAGAAAAAAAGAGAAGAAAGAAGATGGAAGATGGAAGAAGAAGAAGAAGAAGAGAAGAAGAAGAAGAAGAAGAAGAAGAAAATAAGAGATGAAAAGCAGTGTAGGCCCAGTCAAAGCCGGGACACGCCACCATAAGGTGCCGATTATTGACATTACTTAAGGTCTTTTTTATGGGGATAGAAGATGAGGTCTGGCTCACAGTTATTTCCATTCTAATGGTTTACCTGCCCCCCCCCCCCTCTCTCTCTCTCCTACTTCTCTCTCTCCTCTCTTCTCTTTTCTCTCTCTCTACTCATCCTCCTCCCCCCCCCCGACCCATCTCTCTCTCTCTCTTTTCTCCACTCTCTTGCTGTCTCTTTCTCACTGTGTCTCTCTGGCTCTCTTCTTTCTCTCTCTCTCTCTCTGTCTCTTCTCTCATCTCTCTCTCTCTGTCTCTGTCTTGTCTGTCTGTCTTGTCTTTCGTCTGTTCTGTCTGTCTGTCTTTTCTGTCTGTCTGTCTCTCCTACCTCCTCGTCGTCCTCCTCCTATACTCCCCTTGTCTCTCTCTCTTCTCTCTCTCTCTCTCAGTCGTCTCCTCTATCTCTCTTCTCGCATCTCCTGGCTGTCTGTCGGTCCTGTATCTCCCTCCCTCTTTCGTCTCCTGTCTCTGTCCTGTCTGTCTCGGTCGTTCCTCTCTCTCCCTCTCTCTCTCTCTCGCTCTCTCCTCACGCCCTCTCTCTCTGCACTTCCTCGTCCACTCGTCCCCTCTCGCGCCACCTCTCCAACCTGTGTGGGTCCGGGGGTTCGTGTCTCCTTTCATGCTCGCGGAGTGGGGGTGAGGGAACGTGAGGGTTTTCTGCCCTCGAATAGAAGAGACAGGGGGAGGGGGGGGGGTTCTGTGGGGGATCCGAGTCGTATGGAGTAGTGGAGTCGGGGAGCAGATGAAGAGGAGGGGAGGGTGGGAGGGGAGGGGTTGAGGGGGAAGGACCGGTGGGTGAGGAAAGAAGGAGGGGGGGGGTCATGTGAGAAGATGATTGTAAAGCAAATGTGGAGGCTTAAACAAAAACAGGAGTAAAAAAGAGAGAGGAGAAAAAGAGAGAGAGAAAAAAAAACGGCAAAAGGAGGAGTTAAAAAGAAAAAGAAAAAAGCTAGAGATGTTTTGTCTGTATCCGTGTCTGTCTGCTGGTCCGTTTGCCTGCCGGTGTGTCTGTCTGTCTGCCTGTCTGATCATCTATCTGTTTCTCTCTGTCTCTGTCCCGGTCTCTGTCCCCTGTCTCTGTCTCTGTCTGTCTGTCTGTCTGTCTGTCTGTCTGTCTCCTCTCTCTCTCTCTCAGAGACTGTTTTGGGGGTACATTTTGTGTGTTGGTGTGTGTGTGTGTGTGTGTGTGTGTGTGTGTGTGTGTGTGTGAGAGAGAGAGGATAGAGAGAGAGAGAGAGAGAGAGAGAGAGACAGACAGACAGAGCAGACAGAGAGGGGACAGAGAGAGACAAAGAGAGAGGAGAGACAAACAAACACAGAGACAGACAGAAACAGAGAGATACAGACCAGAGACAGAGAGAGAGAGAGAGAGGGAGAGGGGGAGAGAGACAGAGACAACAACAAAACCGGGGTCGGATGGAAAGAGAGATCAGATGGGAGGGGAGAGAGAGAGAGAGACGAGAGAGAGAGAGAGAGAGAGGAGAGAGAGAGAGCGAGAGACAGAGACAGAGACAGAAACAGAAAGACAGACAGGCAGACAGACAGACAGAGAAGAGAGGGAGAGAAGAGAGAGGGAGGAGAGAGAGAGAGAGAGGGAGACAAGCGGAGAGGGAGAGAGAAGAGAGGGAGAGGAGAGAGGAAAGAGGAGAAGAGAGAGGAAAGAGAGAGTGAGAAAGAGAGGGAGAGAGGTGGAGGGGTGGGGGGGGGTGGGGGGGGGGGGGGGAGACAGTCCGAACACGCCGACACGCGAGCGTTTGTCAAAAAGTCAGCCCAGAGCTTTCATTTTTTCCGGAACTGCGTTGGCACCCTCTTGTCAGACTGTCAGACTAGACAAACACCTCCTTCCCCCCCCCCCCCCCCCCCACCCCCTCCCTCCCTGCCACCTCCCGCCACCTCTCCCACCCCTATCCCTCAGCCTTCATTCCGCCCCCCACCCCTCCCGACCAACACTCCTGCTCCTACCCTTCCTCCCCCCCTCCCCCCTCTACCTCGACCTCTCCTACCCCACTTCCCCCCCCCCCCCCCCCCCCCCCCCCGCCTTTCTCTTACCCTCAGTCTCTGACTTCTGTTCTCCTCCGCCATCATCCCTCTCCATCGGTTTAAACAAATTTTATTTGTTCAAGAACCATTTTGCAGCAATATTCATCAAATCATGGAGTACAACAAGCACAGGCTTATAAAACGTACTCTTACAAAGAAAATATACATGCGAGTGGCTGCGTCAGAAAGTTATCAAAATGGAATTGGAAAGGAGGAAATCAACAGACACAAACAAAAACAAAACAACAACAAGGACAAGCGAAAACAAACGAAAAACGTTTAACACACAAGAGTACACTCAAACTACAGCACAATAATAAAATAACCCACCATGCCCGAACCCACGCCATGCCCACTTCAATCAATAGTATTCCATACCAGGTAGAAGACCGGGAAGGTAAATGTGTAAGCCGAATAAATTTAGTATAGTGCAAATCTGTTAGAAAGTTTAACAAAATTCCAACCATAGTAAATATCTCTGTATTGTGTGTCCACATCCAGGTCAAGGTTACCAGTCAATAATGTTGAGATGTCGCGTTTTACTGTGTCATGTAAGTTTCTATTGTCAGAGCACGGGCCTGTAGATGGAGTGGACAATTAATTAAGAAATGGGCTGCATCCTCAACTGCCGTGCCACAGTCACAGGAAGGGTTGTTTCTAAGATGCCGTTTTAAAAGATCGTTGTTTAAGTCACTCATTTCTAATCTCAACTTACACAAAATTTATTTCTGACGTCCCTATCGGATAGTAGTAACATCTAGGCACGATATACTATCGGTACTGCTGAGGAAACGCTTGAGAAAAACTGAGAGAATTAGATACTTTAATATTGTCAGGGGAGGTCATTCCAAGAG
>JADBJO010013417.1:50000-52566 GCA_016801955.1 Conus betulinus | reverse complement strand
GTGAGTGATGCAGTGCACACAGAAAGGCCTCACCGAAAGACTTGTCCATCTTCTTCAGCTCCTCCTCATCCACTTCACCATTTCTGTCCTCTGCGAGCACAAACATCGTACTAGTCATTCCATATCCAAGCTCTCTGTACAGTTAACACGTGGAAAAGCACACTTTTAATTAATCTTTTAGTTTCACACACACACACCACACACACCCACACACACACACACACACACACACACACACACAAACACACACACACACACACACACACACCACACACACACACACACGCGCGCGCGCACGCGCGCGCGCACAACACACACACTCCACACCACACCACACACGCGCACGCGCGCGCGCGCGCGCGCACACACACACAACACACACACGCAACACACACGCACGCACGCACGCCGCCACGCACGCACGCACGCACGCACACACACACACACACACACACACACACACAAAACATCACACACTCGCGCGCGGGTGTGCACGTGCGGGCGAGCGCGCGCGCGCGCGCACACTCACACACACACACACACCACACACACACACACACACACACACACACACACACACACAATGGTGAGAGAAACAAGCTCCAGACGACGACACAACCCCAGGTCACCGTCCAGGAGTTTCAGGATGTTAGTCATGCCCTCCTCGTCGAGCTTCTCTTCAGAAGTGCCAAGCAGCAGCGGACACAATACTGACAGTTGGGCATCGTCGGTCTCCTCCTCGTCAGCAGCAGCAGCAGCAGCAGCAGTTCCAGAATCGGTAGTTCCTGCGTCCCGTGCGTGTACGTCCTTGGCAATTGCATGTGCCAGTTTGTAGATGTCCTGGCCCACACGGAGAACACGTCAGGGGCGTGGGGGGTGGGGGTGGGGGTGTGGTTTCTGGCTTTTGTCTCTTTATGTCTGTCTGTATGTCTGTCTATCTGTCGTTGTGTCTGTCGATATCTTCGATGTGTGTGTGTGTGTGTGTGTGTGTGTGTGTGTGCACGCGCGCGCGCACACACACACACACACACACACACACACACACACACACACACACACACACACACGTGCGCACATGCACGCCTCATTGCTCTTGCCATTTCGTCTCTCTCTCTCTCTCTCCTCTCTCTCCTCTCTCTCTCTCTCTCTCTCTCTCTCTCTGACAAATGGCAACTGTCCTTTGAATGACAAATGTGAAGGGTATGTGAGTGTTTACGTAATGTTGGAAAGAACAATCGAAGAATCACACAAAGTAACTCACAAGAGAAACTATTAGCGATGGATTCGGTGAAAGACGTCATTCGTACTCCGACGAAATTTTATAATCTATTTTGACGCACTGCGGATGTGCCGAAATAGTGCATAGCGCCGGAGTATTGAAACATATCATTTCACTTTTAAAATGCATGGGAACTCATATGGTATGTTTTACGTGGCCATGATCTGTCCATTCAAATTATTATGATTCTATATATATATATAAACAAATTGTTTCAGCGCCGTATCGGTCAAGGGTGTATGAATTTAAAGAAACAAAAAAAACAACGGTTTAACTATTTTCTGTATGGAGGCTGCGAGTTGCATTCCACTCCACATTTTATTAGCTTACATTCTGTGCCCCTGGTTTGTTTGTGGTCTGGCACTTTGTATTTATTATATTAGTACCACCCACAACAACCAGGAGGGCATATTTGTATGTAGTGTAGCTTGATGCAAGTGGAGACTGGACATCTGATCGGGCGCCGCAGGGTGAGCATTGCAGATCTGTATTTCGAACAACTAACTCCGGTTTTTTTTATATATTCAGTGACTTGAACTGCACGATTCGCTCAACGTAAATTAATATAGCTCACTAACTTCATTGTTCCTTTCTATTCCAGATGGGGAGCTGGACAACAAACCTGATCAATATTACTTATTAGTGATCGTTTGTTGGTCTTGTGTTGTCAGTCTGTAGTTAAGTGCAGAACATATAGTAAAATTTTTTGGTACGAATTGTAAATGTAGTAGTAGAATAGTGAAAATGTACACGGGGCGGACAAGATATTAAATTAGAAGGGGGGAAGAAAAACTTGCTCAGCAAATTGAACTGGAACTTATGAGTCTGTGTATCTGTTTTTCTTCAAGGCGTTATTTTCCTTCTGAATTCTCCAAGGTTGCTACGTCTTCTATGTTCATATTTCTACACTGACTGTTTCCCCATCTACTTAATCTTCTTTATCTTCGACCTCTTCATTTACCGTCGCACGACGTATTCCTGGACTTCGTTGTTTATCTGCTTCTGCTTGAAAAAGAAAAAAAAAAAATCAATAACCAGTGGACAGAGATATTATTGGAGAAATTGTATCGTAAAAATATTCGACGTGTGTTATTTTGTTCTTTGTGCATCAAAACGAAGATGTGCTTCATCTCACCAAAACAAGGATTTTTGATGCTGCGTTTGATCGGTCCCAGAAGAATATTCATTGTGAAGAGCTGCGTGTTATTATTTTTTCAATGCTGTGTTATGAGCTGTATACACGGACGGTACAGAGCAACATTCTTCAGGGAGCACTGTGTTATCCTT
>JADBJO010013417.1:42500-45000 GCA_016801955.1 Conus betulinus | reverse complement strand
CAACTCATCCAAACAGATCTGTAGCTTACTTCTGCTCTTATTTTTTTTAATCAAAGGCACTTCAACACACTTACCCTCAAGTACAGGTGGAATGACGTGTTGAAAACATCCCACCGCACCCACTCAAGTACATGCATCATGGACGTCAGCTCATACAAGTGCAACGTCTTCATCAACAGTTCCAGACAGCAGCACTCAGCAGTCGGCATCCGGCTGCACAGCAAAAAATAACGCGCAAAGGCCTTGCTCAAGGAACCGTGTATTCATAGACTGGCGCGATCAGATTGTTTAAGAATTTGTATTGTGTCTGAAAATTGATTCTCCTCATTTTCTTTCATGTGGTCATCAAGGTACAAGCCAGGTGGTTCTAAACAGATTAAATTCAAAGGAATGGGACTATTTGGGCGCTTCCACCTGGCGCAAAGATAGGGTCACGGGTGAGTGCAAAGGCCTGAAATGTGAGTCAACTAAGGGGAAGGTCATTTAAAGACTGTTTGTGATTTCATGGGGGGGAAATTCTCCAAAACAAGGGAAATAATTGGTGGGGAGTTGTTCTTTTGATCAGCTGTCAGTTGAACGTGAAATGCTGGCTCAAATTTATGGCAGGCCTCAAAACGCTTACCTGGATTATGTAGTGTTTAATGCACAGTCCTAATTGTGGCGTGTGGCCATCACGTGGAACAGACAGACACTAGAAGAATGAACCCGTTCAAGTACCAAGGGTCCTCTCACGCCCGGCTGCCCTCATGGTGACCTCGGTTTGATTTCTTCCCTGGTTTCAGTTTCAGTTTGATCAAGGCGATGTCACTGCATGCAGACTGGTCCATATACGTACACCATTTCCGTTAAGTTTCGAGACCACACTGCGCATGATTTAAAGCTGATAGATAAATGAATAATAAATAAGATGAGAGAATTTAAGAAGAGGGTCTCGTGGTTACGACTTAGTAGATGTCTGACCAAACGCATCAGCCCAACGCGCTGATCAGAACTTGAGTACCTACTTAACATTGGCTGTGTCATTATTATCATTGTATGTGTGTGTGGTGAGTACACGTGCGTTTGTGTATGGTATGGGTGTCATGGGCCAGGGCCAATGTGTGTGTGTGTGTGTGTGTGTGTGTGGTAAATTCCTCTTAAGGTCACCGGTATTGACGAAGTCACGCGTACCGTCGTTGGACGGATGTGTGGCTCTCTCCGGGAGGGGACGCTCATCCACACTGGCTCCGCGACGAAGCTATCATTGTTGTCAGTAGGGGACGTAGCAGTGACATGCAGCGTATGATGGGTCAGAACAGGCACCACGGAACACCACTGAGGGGACTTGTCAGCAGTGCAGACTCTCCTCTGATACCGTTGCCTCCATGGGTCAGAACAGGCACCACGGAACACTACTGAAGGGAACTTGTCAGCAGTGCAGACTCTTCTCTGATACCGTTGCCTCCATGGGTCAGAACAGGCACCACGGAACACACCACTGAAGGAACTTGTCAGCATTGCAGACTCTCCTCTGATGCGTTGCCTCCATGGGTCAGAACAGGCACCACGGAGCACCACTGAAGGGAACTTGTCAGCAGTGCAGTGTCTCCTCTGATGCGTTGCCTTACGACGATTTGACATTGACCCTAGTTGCCGATGTTGTTGTACCCTCGTACCCTGGCTAATTGACTCCAGCGAACAGCCGAAGCACTTGAACACTATGGTGCAAATGCATCAGCTGAGGATGAGGACATTGCGTGTGTGTGCCCGTTTTTGATTACCCCGCCACAGGGGCAGCCACACTCCGACTTCGGGGGATTTGGGAGACTGATGGTGTTATGCTAGGAGTTTGTCACAACTGGAGACAATCCCCGCATAACTATGCAGAGCATAGCAACAATTTGATGTAGCCTAGGTGTTCTAGCCTCTGTCAATTGGCCTGACACAGCCTGATGGCAAGGCGAAGACATTGACCCTTTTCTGTGGATAACCGGTGCCGGGGCTATGGCGGGACAATTTCAGTTGTGGCTGTGTGGATAGGGAGGGAACCAGAGTGAGTGATGTGTGAGGGTACTGGCACTGAAAAGGCGCGGAAAGTTTAGATAGCAAAAGAAAAACAAACAAACAAACAAAAAAACGGAGGGCGGGGCGGAGGGGGATGTTGGGCGGAGTGGGGAGGGTGTCTAGGGCCGATCCATCTGAACAAGGACAATAACTCAGCAAACAAAGATGAAGATTAATTTCACCGTGTTATATGTCTACCATGACGACACTCCGCGTCATACGGGACACCAGTCATTGTGCGTGACAAGTAGGGATAAAAGGTGTGGTCCTCTAAGGAATAGACACAGGAACCGTTCTCTATTACATTTGACTGAGTAATTTTTCTATAGTAAATATCACCTCTCTCTCTCTCTCTCTCTCTCTCTCTCTCTCTCTCTCTCTCTCTCTCTCTCTCTCTCTCTCTCATTACTGACGGAAAGGAGAAACTTTCCAGTTCTGGTTATTGAGAGAGAAAATT
>JADBJO010013417.1:22500-37500 GCA_016801955.1 Conus betulinus | reverse complement strand
GGACACGAATCTCTCTCTCTCTCTCTCTCTCTCTCTCTCTCTCTCTCTCTCTCTCTCTCTCTCTCTCTCTCCCTCCCTCCATACACATACACACACACACACACACACACACACACACACACACACACACACACACTCACGCACGCACGCACACGCACACACACACACACACACACACACACACACACAAGCTCATTCAAACACACACACACACACACCGACACACACTCACACACACACACACACACACACACACACACGCACGCACACACACACACACACACACACACACACACACACACACACACACACACACACACACACACACACACACACACACAATCACAATGGAAGTTTGTGTCCATTAAAACCAGGCTGAAAATGTGTGCAGCATTGGCGAAGGAAATATTTTTTCATACCCGTTTAATCGAAGACATGTAAGGGCAAAGAATTTGCACGTCAGAGCGTCTGAGTCCATGCTCCCACCTATCTTAATGAGCCACGGGGGTGGTGGGAGGGACGGAAAGGAGGAGGTACGAGTGTGCAGTTTCTTTGACAAACATTATATATGCAGTGAACATATAGAATGAAAATGTCAGTGCACCACACATCAATACACGAAATAAACACCGACGCTTTGTACCAAATGTTAAAACTTTAAGATCAGCAAGATAATGTCCATCTGTTAAAAAAGAAACACCCAGACAATGCATTTTGAGAGTGAGTGAGTTTCAGGGAAAAAAGACTGTGGAAAAAAAATGAAGAATGAAGGCCCGGCTGTTCACAAAAAACAAGAATGAAAAAGGAAAAGAAAAAAAAAAAGCGATAAGTAAAAAGTGAAAATATTGGAGGTTGGAGGGAAAACATCTTAATGGGCCAGCAGCCCGCACAAACGCAAATCATGTGGGTTGTTTTGTCTGTTGTTTGATTTTACAAAACAGATCAAATAAAATGCAAATTCCACCAAACGCCAACAACAGAGTTGACTTTCGATATGGCCAGATCAGACACAACAAAGGGAGCAGGAGGCACAGAGGTCCCACCTCGGTGAACTCTTTCCCCCTGCAATGCCTGTGGACGTCAGGGTACCTCAACCCCACAGGCCTCCACTCTCCACGTCAGGACCCATTCCAGCTTGTGACCTTTCTTCGTGCACACTTTTTGAAATGACGATGGGCAAATGGCGATGTAGTGGCGCAGGGTAAATGGATACGCAGTCATCTTTTGAGATCCCGCTTAAGAAAACAATAACCTTCTCTGGACACATCCAATTTGCGCCCAGTTTGAGATTAGTGACTGTTCGTGCTTCGTTTCTATCTTCGTGTTTTGAATGTTGTTTGCCTTGCCTGAAGAAGACCAAAGAGGTCCAAACGCGTAGCATTTGTCATGCAATTTGTTTGTTTCTTTCATATGGATGCATAGTGATTTGTAAATTTTGTTTGAATTTCCACCTGCTATCACAACACTTTCAAACCAACTTCCGATTCAAAATAATCCGAAATCAAACAGGTATGAATGGAATGGTGGTAACTTATTACTAATTAAAAGGGTGAAACAAAAGTAACTTATTACTAATAAAAAGGGTGAAACAAAGTAAACTGAGACAGTAAGTAAAAGTAAATTTCTAGGTTGCCAAGAAAATGGAACACGATATGATATGCCAGATACAGTATACTTCTGGCTTTGTGACCTTATATCAGCAAGAAAAAAACACCTGACAGACAAAAAAAAAAAAAAATCTCGGCAGAACAACTGATTGAATGACGTGGGAGAGAACATGCAAATTACGGCACAGCTGAATGAATGACGCTAGGTGGTATTAAATAAATTAAACAAAAATCTTGCATTCTGACTTGTTTTTCTTTGTCATTTTGTTTGTCTTGCCTGTAGAAGGGGTGAAGCACGTTCATTTGATTCTGTCGGGCTTTAGGTTTCCGTTCGTTTGTCAGTCCAGCTCTAGCTGCAGCTTGCAGTCTTTCCACTTTGGATCTAGCAAAATTAGCCGCATGTCCGACCCCTCCCCTCTCCCACCTTCTCCACCTCCTCCCGCAATCTTCTCCCCAGAATGACAACATCAGTGAAATGAGTCTTGGCGATTTCCTCCGGTGGCTCAGTTTCACTAGTGGGTTATCGGACGTTCGCTCCAAGGCCCATTTCACACGATAATGTCAAAGCAGTTTTGCTTTAAAACATATTGACACGGTGTACAAGAACTGTCATTTTTGCATAATGTTGGGCAAGATAAGTATGAAGCTGTGTCTGTTTTTTTTTTCTTTCTGAAGAGCAAACTGATGGACTAGCCCATGGAACCTTGCTGTTGGTTATCATTTGACTCATCCATCTGCTTTGCCTGAAAAGGAAATAACTGAGAAGGATGAAAGTTGTTTAAAAAACGTAACAGCGAAAAAAAAACACCTCTCAGTATGATACCGTGTTAGAGAAGGGTCCTTATGTTCTCCACAAACTCAACAGTCTTTCAAGCATACTTCAGAACAGTTCTTTTTTAATTGAAGAGCACTCTTTTAAAGTCCGTCTACCCAGAATGAGGTCAGCTTTTAATGATCAACAGTGGTACATTCAAGAAATCTTTTTTTCCAAATTCAGAAGAGCGTTTCTGCCTGTTTGATGTGTGAGAGAGAGAGAGAGAGAGAGAGAGAGAGAGAGAGAGAGAGAGAGAGAGAGAGAGAGAGAGATGCGTATGCGTATGCAAATGCGAATCTTTATTCAGATTAAGGCCAAAGCCCCATACTGAAGAGGGTTTTATACATGTAATATATGTATGAATGATACGAATCAAAATGTTATGGATGAAATACTTAGGATAAAACAAAAACGAATAAACCTCAAGATACTGCAGTCTGAATTCTCTTATTTCCTTCATAAACATACTTACCTAAATTAATTTATGTGTTCTCATTACTTGTCAATAATAAGAGAATGAGCCTGAAGTTACACGATTCTGTGTAATACTTGGATTGGATAAGTTTTGTTCTTAAATTACTCAGAACAGGACAGCAAAACAAAACATGCGTTTCATCTTCTCTTGCTCTTTTGCATAATCGATATGTTAGATCATTTTTCACACAACATCGCTATACCTAAAGCGATGGTAAGCAAATCTGAATTTTGTCAGTGCACATCTGACGTATCTATTCATTTTTATCTTAATATAATGTTCGAATATATGTGTCGATTTAAAGAGTTTGTACTGAACAAATCTACCACTATTATATCATGCCAGGCCTGCCACTTGCAATCAATAATCCTCTGTTTAAAACAATCTAGAAATGCTGATATATTTTCAACACCTTGGTTATCCCAAATAAAAACAAATCCTTATAGATTTAAACACTGTCCTCTCTTATCATTATTGTCAAACTTTAACAACATCCTGTAACCTTTATAGGGTATCATGCATTCGTCCACTCTCGTTAGTTTGAGCCAGTATTTTATACACATTTCAAATAAGAATTTAAATAAACAGGATATTTTCCTCCAAGTTCACCGTATACCAGATCATTGGGAGTTCTAATATCTACATTCAAAAAACGCTTAAGCGCATACAAGTGAACTTTTTCAATTAAGGCACATTTCTCAAACCCCCATATTTCTGCTCCATACTGCAAGATTGGCTGCACCTGTGAATCGAATAACTTGGTAAGAAAAACAACAACACTGAATGAATCGCAGTATAACTTGTACAAAATATGAAGAATAACTATGACTGCCATTTTCGATCTCTTTACTACATCTTGACAAGTACACTCAAAACTAAGTTTGGTTGTAAAGTAAAAACCAAGATATTTGTAAGCATTAACCACAGCAATTCTCTCACTTCCATAAGTCCATCTTTCAGCACGCCCTAGATATCTCCCTTTACGCAACACGACAATATTTGACTTACTCATATTAACTCAGATAATTTTGCAACTGATCTTTTTTTTTTTTTTTTACCTCACGGTACACACTTTTTATGCAACGATACAATTGACTTTTATCCTTTTTTTTTATTAAACAAAACAGGCCATAACAATCTTCGAGAAATAGAATCAAAAAACGTTTTCAAAGTCAGCAAACGCAACATATAACTTTTGACCGTTTACAAATTGTTTCTGAAGAGCAGCAAGCACAGTAAATATATGATCGATTGTTGAGAGAGAGAGAGAGAGAGAGAGAGAGAGAGAGAGAGAGAGAGAGAGAGAGAGAGAGAGAGAGAGAGCAATGACAAAACTCGCAAAATCTTTTTTTTTTTTTTTTCCTAAACTCAAAGCAGGTTTTCTTTCTGCTCGACAGCAGACCAGGTTTAAACTTTTTCTTCTGAAACTCGTATACACTTTCTTTTCTGTTCGGCGGCCTCTGAAAGCCTGATTTCCCTAAATAAGAATATAGTTTCTTTTGGTCCGACTGTGGCGCACTCCGACTGTATAATTCATTTGCTGAACTCTGAGAGGACTGTATTCGATGTTCAGGTGTGAATTCTCCTTATGAGGTCTTGGCATTTCTTCCATGATGTGTGTGTGTGTGTGTGTGTGTGTGTGTGTGTGTGTGTGTGTGTGTGTGTGTGTGTGTGTGTGTGGATGTGTGCGAGCGTGCATGCGTGCGTACGTGTGTGTGTGTGTGTGTGTGTGTGTGTGTGTGTGTGTGTGTGTGTGTGTGTGTGTGTGTGTGTATGTGTGTGTGTGTGTGTGTGTGTGTGTGTGTGTGTGTGTGTGTGTGTGTGTGTGTGTGTGTGTCCATGCAATGCCATTTAAAATGTACGCTTAGAACTTTTGATTAGATTAGGCTGTTCAGAACGATGATGATGATGATGATGATGATGATGATGATGATGATGTTGATTATGATGATGTTCGTCATCATTATTTTTATATCATCATCATTATTATTGTTGTCTTGTTTTTCTTGTTTTCTTTTTTTTATGTTGTTGTCGCTAAAGGACAAAAGTGCACGCAGAGAAACAAATGTGACTACCTATTATAAAACCTGCTACTGAATACACACACTGTATACATAGTCACTACAAATGTGGACACCTATACAAATTGTCTATAGAATTAAAATCTTTCAAAAAGTTAGTTTTATGGAAGGTGCACTAAGCCTGTGACATACATATTTACATACAAGTTCTCTTCAGGATTTCCCTCATTTGACCTCTCTCTCTCTCTCTCTCTCTCTCTCTCTCTCTCTCTCTCTCTCTCTCTCTCTCGTCGGGACGTCTGTCTTGTCAAATATTTTAAGCTCTTGCGTGCTATGAACTTAAGGCCTTCGATTACTTCTTCCCCTGCATCATTACAATGCAGTAAAACGTTACTAATTCATGGACCAATGCATATCTTGACGGTTAACGTGTGATCAAATCAGCATGTTAGCTCGATATCAAATGAGCATGGGATTCTAGCCATTTCAAAAACTGATTTTCACTGGATTGTCTCCGCTTTTCTATCAGTGTGTTGAATGTATACATGAAAGGGTTAACTGCAGAGTTTAACGGCAGCACAAAAATAGCCAGAGCCACATTCACTTCAGCTGAGATGGGTACGTCAGTTAAGGCCAACATTCCACACATTCCGATGGGAAACCAGCACATGAAATTTGTTAAAGCTATCCCAATCAACCGTCGCGCTATGGTCATGTCACGTGACAATTTCGTTGTGTTAGTTTTCAAGGTGATTCTCTGTATGGTCCAATAAATAAAGGCCTGGCCAACAGATACAAACAAAAATAGAACAAGATTGAACACGATGAACACACTAAAAGAATAAACGCTGCCTTTAAACTCATGTCTCATAACTGGCAGTGGGATACAAATACCTATCTGGCCATAAAATCCCCATTGCGCCGTCACTGGAAGCAATGGTATTGCTGCCAGAATCCAACCCAATAGCCAGATCAATAGACAAGCTACCATTGCCGACGTTTTCTCAAATCGCACAGTACTGAACGGAAAGTGAAGAACGGCGAATCTGTCCACTGTGATTATCCAGATGAGTAAAGCTGACACCTCACAGGACAGTAAAGAGAAAAATCCAGCCATCTTACACATCACACTGCTTTTCCACATGCCATCGCAGTGTAGGTATCTGCCACGAAATCGTTCATCAGCCACTCCAATAACAGTAACGTAGACAGCCATCAGAAAGTCAGCCATGGTGAGATTGATAACAAAGACTCGGAAGCCACTAGAAGAGGCCATGCTCTTTGTAAACACGCGCGCACAGAAACAGAAGACGTTTCCTGTCACTGATAGACAGGCCACCAGCCACAGAAACAACACGGTAGGACCATGACTGCAACAAGTCTTTGCAGGAAGAAACGTCGTCGTCTTTGGAGCGTCACACCACGACTCATCGAAGCTAGCAGGAAGAATTTCATTGCAACAGAGCTTGTAGTTTTGTGTGGATATCATTTGCAAACGTGAAAGATATTTGACACATCCGGCGGAAATGTTTTCACGTAAGTACCGCTCATATGCAGTTCAGTCAACTGCTGTGTAGATCGAAATCCTTCTTGGCTGATTGTATGGATGGAAGTAAAAGATAAATTTAGTACCTGCAGCCTTGGAAAGAGTGAGAAAACTTCGGATTCTAGTTCGGTCAGAGATGTATAGGATAGATCCATCGTCGACAGTGTGTGCTGCTGCCTGAAGAGAGAGCGTCAGAAGACAGTGTAGTGATAGGATTTCTGGACAGGGACAACATTTGAAGATTTTCCAATCTGAGAAATTGTGTTGCATTAAAATGTTGGATCTGGTTGCCACTGAGATCGAGAATTCTTACATTCAGGAAGTTCAGATCAGGTAAAACTGTCAGGGAACACCTGCCAAGAATCAACACACAAAGATAGGGCAGATTGTTCACATCAGACAGTGTCAACCCTGACCTGTTGCGTCCAGGTAGCGGAGATGAGGAAAGGGAATGGCCGAAAAAAGGCTGAGAACACAGGAAAGTGTGCCCTTGACAGAGACAAGCCACTGGACAGGTCAAGTCACAGACTAATTCATCATCACGCAGTGGACAGTGACTCCAGCCATCACACAGGTTGTCACTATGTACACACAATGTTGATGCTCTGCATCTGAAAAATCCTGGACACGTCAGGTCGTCACATCCCTCTTCGTCCCGGTGGTCAGTACAGTCGTACATCCCGTTGCACCGTGTGTAGACAGGTAGACAGTCGTCCATGTCACCTGGGCAGCGATAGTGACTGTCAGGACAGGACTCATTGTGGACCATTGGAACGGACCTGAATTTATCAATGCCGTTGAAGTGGACAAGAGCAGGAGATGGGAAGCAAGAGTGTTTGAACATTATAGTCCTGAAAGGATCGCAGTTCGCTTCATCTGATTCATCTTGACAGTGGAACACTTGGTCACACTTCTTCATGTAGGACAGACACTGACCATTTGCACACGTAAAAGTGTCAATACAAAGAGCATGTTTACAGATGGATTCATCGCTGCTGTCTGGACAATCTGCAACATAATTGCACAGTAGGTTATAGGACAATGTCGAGATCTCGTCATTGCAAACAAACAGAGGCAAAATGTGCCATGATGGCCTGATGAATGTATACTTTCTGGGAGTTTGTATGGCAACTGAACGGAAATATTGCAGTGTGTGACGTCTTCCTGACACACTTTATATGGAGTGGAGCCACACAAGAGAAAGGTATATGTCAGATGATCACCGATGCACTTTGTCATGGACAGTTGTTCTGATGGCCAAATGTGTGCACTGGTCAGTGGAATTTCCTTGGAGTATTCCTCTGTCTGGTTTGGCCTGAACTCACAAACCATTCCTCTGAAAGAACGCCGTGAGTTCAAAGTGCATTTGAACATAAACATACCTATAGGTCCCGGAGTGGATAAGTAGCACATTTTTACACACATCGTGGAAAATACGCAATGTTAAAAGAGTGATGAATGGCGGAACGGTCGTGCAGAATCGTATGTCTGTACATTGAAGGCACAGACATGCTATTTGAATAATAACCGGTCCACTTTCTTTGTAACCTTGCCTGATGTATATTCGCTGTGCTTTTAAGTGCATCAAACCAGTCGCATTTACACTTTGGGAAATTCAACCTGCCTCCCAAAGAATGACAATGCTGACTACCAAATGCAATACCGTCCATTTCAACGTCTCCAGGAAAACGCGTAAACATGATGAATTTGTAGCAACTGTTACACAATGCAACAACCCCTGACACTGAGAGTTGCTGAAGGGACAGTGTTCTGTTTCATCCCGCCCATCTCACACTCTGTCTGATGGTTGCAGGCCAGGTGCTGATGGAAGCTGGCATAGTGATCCACAGAACAGTTCCACATTCCACCGTGTAGTCTCTGGGGTACCTCGGTTCTGGGAAAAAAAGAGAAGACAAGTTTGAAGCAGCTTGTCTGACTTGTCAAACAAGATTTTCTGGATGCTTCTACAGTGATTTTTGAGGCGCTGAAAACATGGGCAAAGTCGGTCGTGACATCATTCTTCCTTTCCCAGACAAGAATGCGTGATTCTCGGAATTGCCCCGTTGGAACGTTTTTTTGTCAGTTTATGGCAATATAGACTAGCTGCCACTAGATGTGGCACCATTTCTTTGAAGGTGACCATGACCATTTGTCTTGAAGGGACAGGTACAGTGATCTTCAGTGTAGCCTTATTATAGAAACTGAGATCTCCCTTACCGTGAGATAGCCAGATGATGGTGACGTCATACTCTTCATGAAAAAACTCCGATTCACTGTGCCCTTGATGAGTAAAGACAGATGTTCGGAAGCGACTCAGCACAATGCTACAAAACAACCAAGCCAGGAGAACAGTGAGTTAAGGAATAATTGACCCATGAAGAAGCGACAAACAAAATAGCTAATTAAGTAATCGTACGTCAGCCATCTCTAACTGATAAATCAGTGATAGGAACAGGTGACATTCATCCCTTAGAAAGCATCTGAGCTGTCTACCGGAAGTATGGCTTACAAATGAATGTATCCCAACATCATTGTTATAAGTAATATTAGTCCAAAGGTTGATTGATTATACTACTACTACCACAACCACCACCTTTACTACTAGTACTACTACTACTGGTGCATCTGCTGTTGCTGTTACTCTATTGCTACCACTACTACACAGCTGATGATGTTTACTATCACAATCCAACTTTTTTCGGTTCTCTGTCATTTTTAGCCAAGGGGCCCGTGGTCAAGTTTTATGCTAGTATTCATGGATTGTTTACTTTCATGACGACACCCTGTAGAAAATTATCTTCATTCTGATATCTACCTTTGATTAGACTCCCTTTTTTTTTCTTTGTTCTTTCTGTACAGTGCTTAATTGAATTACACACACACACACACACACACAGTATATACATATATATATATATATATAATTATAAACAAAGCTTATTCTTATATCTTAGATTGTAGAAATAGGGGGGTGATAAGCCTTCATATCTGCAGTGGTAGATAATTCTGCCTAAGTGACAGTATGTGCTTGAGTGGGTAAATGGGGGAATAATAAAAGCTTCTCAAAGTGAACCTTCAGCAAGCTTATAGTCTCCAAGCGGGAGACAATCTACAATGGGGAGGAAGTTCACTAACATATAACTCCTGGTCAGATACCCGTATTTCGAAACCTGATTGTTTCTTCTCAGTGACCGCGGAAAGTGGTAATTTGACTCGTCTGCCTTTTCGGTTTTAAGAAGAATACTATTCCTGAAAAAGGCTGGTGTGCAATACCGTAGTATGTTTGTTGAGTTTTCAAAAAAAAAACAGCCGAAGGTGCCACCTAAGAAGCAAAAGAAAATCATGAAAGAGGAAAACAAGTTACATTTTCTTATGAAAAGTAGAAAATATAAAAAAAGACAAACCTCTTAAGACACAAGTGCTGAGGGCCAGTTCTTGGAATGAATCCACAAGGGACTAAATTATGATAAACTAATAAATTCCAAGGATAAGTACCGAGCACCATTCCAGCAACTTACAGAGCAGCTTGGTGTGTGTGTGTGTGTGTGTGTGTGTGTGTGTGTGTGTGTGTGTGTGTGTAGCTCAGATCAAATTGTTCCATTGGTGAAGTTCAGGAATCTCCAGGGGGAAAACATAAAAGATGCCAAAGCATTGGAGCCTGACCATAACAGCCGGTGTGAGGATCACAGGTGGAAGTGCAATGACTCAAAAGACAACTCACGACCAGCAAATTACAGTGACACACAACTTACTCGAAATACGTGCTTTGATGACAGGTTTCTTGTTTCACAAAGTGAAGGCTTTCAACAGACACTGTGCCTACATATAATTGTCAACATTTTTCTTCATGTGTATGAGGGACTTTAGACATTTAAGTGGCTCCAACACCTTACTGCAAATAACGGCCATCTAGCCCTTCAGGATGATGGTGGGAGCTTTGTTCCATGCGACAAATAGGGCATTCACCACAACATATATTACTAAACAATGATATCAAAGAAAAAAATCTAAAAAGGAAAGAAAAAAAATCTGAATAAGCTAACGCATTCTGTTTGTACTATGAATTTTGCAAGAGAGTCCTTTCTTTCCTTTCCTGTCGTGTTCCGTACTTAAGCTAGTCAACAGTCAAGAACGGTCTGTAATCAATAACATCTTCACAAACAGTATGAAAACATGGCAGTAAATCGGAAGAGCAGATGATATAGAAATCTAATCACAAATACCCCACAGCCTATTTAACAAGAAGCAGTTTTTTAATGCAATATTAACACAACTTTTGCATATTGCAAACAAGTAGAGTAACTCTTGCTTCCATGATGAGATGATTACATGTTCATAACCCCAACGAATATTGCTTACGACACTAAATCACCTACGACAAATACCATCACAGAGCACACAAATCAAATTAACCCCCCCCCCACATACATACACACACACACACACAAAGGAAAGGAGTTTAACCTTGCTCATATTCCTTGCTTATGACACATGCACACAGCATCAACAACCGAAGAAATGAACGAACTCAAATCAAAATTTATTCAACACAGACACAATCTTTTACATCTTCGGTGTTGTTGAGCAGCAGAACACAGACATATAGAAACAAATCCAGGCAACTTAGTTTGGCTGGTATGAGAGTCATATAAAGCAACACAAAGCAATACTTCTTTTAAATTTGGCATCCTATGCTGCCATGATGCTCTGCTTCGATTTTGTTCTGAATCCAAACTTGTGCTGACTTCAAGAGTCAGTCATTTTGTCTGCGAATTCATTTCCTATTTTGAAGATATGCATTGGCAATCTCACTACAGTGAAGATCTGGACATCGTATTGAGCAATTAGTGATGTCAGTAGCTGACTTCACCTCGGGTGCTCGGCAATAGCGGGGGCTCTTTTCTATTGTTAGATCTCTTGGTGATCCAGCATTTAATGCTCTGGCCTCTATAGACGATTACAACTGGCACTGACAGAACAAGCCTTTGGATGGGGTCATTCTGGAGATTCAAAATGATTACAGTGAGAATAATGCTATTGACAGGAACATGGAAATATAGGAGGACAAAAGGTAGTCTGGCTTTTTTTGCGTTTCAAAGACTGTTGAAACTGATAACCATCACCATTGCAGTGAAGGTACCCACATACATGCAATCTGAAATATGTATTTGAATCTAGTCAGATGAGGAGACAGACACAATTTCAGTACAACAAGCAAAACCATATGGAAATTACTCTATTCAAACTTGAACTTTTATGCATTTGCAGGGAGAGATTTGTAACTCCAGAAGTGCTGTCAAATCGAAACTATCACATTCTGATGGAAGAGGTTGGAAGTTAGAGAGGAAAATTGACTGATGTCACCAGGACGGGCTGACTACACAACGTGTTGACATTTTGCACCATTCTGACATTTTGTCGGTGTCACACACAGAAGACGATGATCTGAAAATGTTGACCGTGTTGATGAGATTCAGGACGACACCAGAAGTGACGGCTTCATTTTATAAACAGATATGTATATTCTGTAACAGCTACTGATGCCGTTCGTCTGTTTCTTCAACTGATCTAGAATTAACAATGAATAGCGAAGAATGCTGATGGTTAAGTGGAGACAATCAGAGCAAATACGTATCAACAAAATTGGACCAGCGTAAGAGTTAGAAACACATTCACGCACGCACGCACGCACAGGCAGGCACGGAGACAGACAGGCACACACACACACACACACACACACACACACACACACACACACACACACACACACACACACACACACACAAGAACAGGGAAACTCTAAAATGCTTCACCTCTTTTTCAGTTACTTTGTGTTTCGACCTTACAATTCAACTTTAACAGTCTTTCATTGAAACTGTGGCCCTTGCCATACTTTAAATGAAGTTGAAGAAGGTTGGATAGACGACTTTTCAGTCTGTAGTGCGTATAAGCTCTCGGTACTACAGATGAAAAGGCAGCCATGTTTATTCGAAATTCTGATGAAAACGTTTTGCGTCTATTGCACAGTTCACTGGGTAGCAATCCGCTTCTTTTATTGTGGCAAATCCACCATTGTCTGATGCATAAGCAAGGAGGATTGAGATTCTGCTGCCTATCTGTCCAAATCTATGACTTGCGACTCACGAATTACCACTCCTTCGCTGGAGCCATTTGTGTACATATTCATAAGTCACAAATCCTAAGATTGATGGATGTACTATTCCGCGCCCTTTAGAAGAAATGGTCGTGAAATTAGGATTACAGCAACACACCTGGACACGTTGATGCAGATAGTAAAGCAGACACTCTATTAACATGCTGCCACACCAGTGAGATAAGGTAAGGTAAGATAATGTTGCTTATAGCCCGGCCGACCGCAAAGGGCCATATCAGGGCTGTCACCACGTTAAAATCAACTCACAAGTCATTCATTCACCCAGCTCTCTAAAATACGTCTTCTAAAAACCCACCCGAAATTTAATGAAAAACCTGTCCACTGTAAAGTCTCAGATCCGATGAAAAATTAAATCTCTTTCAAGAATTCAAAGATCGCATCAGGCAGAACATCTCTGAACAATATTTGCATGGAATCTACTGTAAAATGTTTGTGTCCCAACACTCTAAAAGATGTTTCATTGTGAGTGGCGCAACAGTGAGGTAAAAATTCAATGCTGCTATGACAAAAGGTAACTCTTTAGCTCCCAGTAACAACGCATATCAGCTTCACTTCTCCTTCCTTCCCAACGAGTAAGCTGGCATAACATTATTGAACGAAGTTTTGAAATGTGCCCAACAGAACACCTAGTTTGGTTGTGGCCATGACACTATAAAAAGCCAATGACTTTTAGTAACACCACAGACTTTTATCTAAGTCGCATTGTGTTTCTTAACTAACGGTATTTCTATGTTTTTTTTTTTTTAAATTCTTGTTTGTGTAAGTGCATCTAGTTCAGGTCTTTATTTGTGTGGGGTGTGACTTCAAAAGCTTTGAGAGAGAGAGAGAGAGAGAGAGAGAGAGAGAGAGAGAGAGAGAGAGAGAGAGAGACGAACAGACAGACAAACAGAGAGAGAGAGAGAGAGAGAGAGGGGGGGGGGGGGCGGAGAACGGGATGAGGGTTTTGGAAGGCATGAATGAAAATCAATTTAATGACTTCATCAAAAGCGAGTGTAGCGCTCTAATCATAATAAAGAAATGCCCAAATATATGAATGACTTCATCAAAAGCAAACTTAAAACTATAATCATAACCCCAAAAAGTCAAAATAATTAATAGCACGTTCACACTTTGATGATTTCAAAAGCAAATTTCGAATTCTAATCATAACAAAGAAATGCCCAAACCTGTGAATGAAAAAGCCAGGCAATATTCACACTTCAATTGCAAGTTCACAGCGCTAATCACAATACAAGCTCAAACAAAGTAGCATGTATGACAATGTATGAGCTCAGGTCTGTTTTGAACAGTATCCGTTCATTACCCCATTCATCAGTTCAGCTATCCCCATGCTCTCGTGGTCAAGGTATCTGCTTTAGATCATTGACACTACCTGCATGTTACAAATATTCTTTAGGAAACAAATAAAATGAAACACATATGTGCGGTGTCTGTGCGTGCTGCTTGCTGCAAAGTGTAATATAGTGCACTTGCTGAAGAGTACATGCTTTCCTTTTCGCATACAACTTGGTCCATTTCATGAAGCATTTAGCCCTGAGTCTAAGTTTTCTTGCGGTTTGCAGAGATATGTTTCTCTTCTGATGCTGTTGGGTATGTTAAAAAAAGTTTTTACACGTCAAAATGTGGGACATCTAAATATTCAGCCATGTTAGTGATAGCTACTTGAGACAGGTGGTGCGTCCATTCTTCGATATTTTACATAGCTCTTTTTTTATCATTCTTCACCACAGCTATCCTGAATCTTTTACTTGACAGCATCTTTTCAAAGTTTTAGGTCTCAGGTACCTGTTCTTGTGACCTTGGTATTTTGTCATGATCATTTATTCATACATCAACTGTAAGATTATTGGCATGTCTTTTTAGTATCGTAAAAATGATGTCGTTGCAACGCCAGGGATAACCACTTATTTTGTTGTAAGATCTTCTTTGAAGAAAAAAAAAGGTCGGTCGGAGTCCACCTGTGACCTCAACCTGAGCAGCGACAAATATGACATTTCTCAAAAAAAAAAAAAAAAGAAAAGAAAAAAAAAAAAGAAAAAGAAAAAAAGCAAAAGAAAAAAGGAAGGAAAAGGAAAACAAAATAAAGAGAAAAGGAACACGTGCGTGTCAAACGTTGTAAGGGCCTTTCTGAAATAATGGCTGCGGTTTGATCGAAACAAGGTCAAATGTTGAAAGTGCGAAATTATTCACGTCGGTTACGTGACCTTAACCTATGATTAAAAGGACAAACATTTTTTTTTATATACATACGGCAGTTTTAAGGAGTACATTATGTTGCTTCTTTTTTTTCTTTCAGTGTCATTGAATTGCTGCTATGACTAAGGCATACGGTTGTTAACACATTGATTTACGAATTTTAAAC
>JADBJO010013417.1:7500-17500 GCA_016801955.1 Conus betulinus | reverse complement strand
CCGTGCCTACCTCCTTTACTAATTTCAATTGCTAATTCATTAATGAAGAATGAAAATAACTGAGGACTCAGTAGGCATCCTTGTTTTACACCTCGTGGGCAACTGAAAAATTCTGAATACATACCCTTATCACGGACACAAGACAAGACTGAATCATATATTCCTCTAAGAGCTTTGTACATTTTCCCGTTAATTCCCGATTTTCTCAAAATGTGTTCCATAAAGTATTTCGGTTCACAGAATCAAATGCCTTTTTAAAGTCTACGAAAGCCACTACAGTTTACTGTTTTGTAGAAGAAGATATTTCTGCACCATCGCATATATAATGTAAAAATATGGTTTACAGTACTATAGTTTCTCCTAAAGCCTGCCTGTTCTTCTATTATCTTTTCTTCATTTCCAGACCACACAGTTAATCTTTTGTTTAATATGTATGTATATATCTTACTAACAGTACTTGTTAAAGCTATTCCTCTGTAATTGTCTGGCGTATTTATGTTCTCCCTTTTTATGGATTGGAACAATGATTGATTTTGACATTCTTCTGGGAAAATTCCTTTTCAAAAATAATATTAAACAAAGCTACAATGAAATCAAGTAGAGCTGAATTTGCATTTTTAAAACATTTCGCTAACAATTTTATCTGGCCCGGCACTCTTTCCATGTTTTAACTTATGTATACCACTAATAACTTCTTGTCTGGTAATAGGGTCATTAAATAATGGCTCTTCGACTTCATTAATGAAGTCAGCTGATTCCATGTCTTCCTGATCATGACTAGCAAAGTTGTTAAACACATAAAAAAAGTGATCATACCACTGCTGCTGACAACTGATTTCATTGTATACGATACTTTTCTTATTTATTGTTCTTATAGTTGACCAAAATTGTTTTCGGGTTGTTTGTTGACTGTTTCAATTCATTAATTTTGTTTTCATCCCATTCTTTCTTTTTTTGCTTTTTTGAGGTCAGAGTACTCTTTTCTTTCTTTAACAAAGGCCTCCTTTTGTGCTGTTCTGTATTCTATACTGATTTAGCTCTCTCCGAAAACTTTGTAACAGTCTATTCACTGCCCTCTTTTTATGTTTACATTCACCATCAAACCAATTATTGCATTTTTTCTCATTACTCCCCACTGTTCTCACCATACATGCTGCTGCACTATACATAGCATTGGTAAATATTTCTACAGCATTACTGATATTTGTATTAAGATTCTGATACGCAAGATTCAAACACTCCATAAATTCTTCAGAATCAAGTTCACGTTGGTAAGTTTCAAAAAATCATCTGACCATATAATCTTTTCTTCTTTATGAGTCCCTGTTGGCATATGTTGCTTATCATTTGCTGGTAGACTTTTGTTCCAAAACAGTTCAACTGGTAGATGCGAAGAATACAGACTATCACCAACATGTAAATTACATAAGTTTAACAACTCATCAGACACTACAAAATAATCAATTACACTGCACCCTTGAGATGAAACAAAAGTAAATTCACCATCAACATCCTTGTCAACAGATCCATTAACAATAACTAAATCAAACAAATAACAAAATTCCAGTAGGGATTTCCAAAATTGTTAATGATACTATCTTTAGAACATCGTGTCGCACCCACTCTATCTTCATCCTCACAATCCTGTGCTGGCACATAATTTCTCATATCTTCCTCTCTCACTTGCTCACACCCTGTTCTGGCATTCATGTCACCACATACCATAATATACACATCATCAGTATTTACACACTGTAATACATTTTCTTCAAGTATATGAATACCATTTTTTAAACATGTATGATTATATGCTGGTCCTCCTTCAGGAACAATATAGCAAGAGATGGCAACCATGTCTTTATCAATATTCAACAAATCTTTTTTTTTTATTCTAACTACAATAGCATTATCACATTCCAGTTTTACTTCTTCCACATAATCTGGAAAACACTTTTTAACAAGGAAGAGGACACCACCTGAACTGCGACCTTGGGGATGAAAGTTTTTTGGCAGGAGCACTGAATTTAACATAATTATGGAATATATTGTTCAAATCAAATAAGCTGTCAAGAAAGGTCTCTGTTAAGCACAAAAATCGTACGACGTGACAAATTTAACAAAAGAAACATCATTCAATTTTACACGCAAGTTTTCAACATTATAATTTAAAAAGAAAAACCAGATGCCTGACAGTCCGCTTCAAGTCATTTATTGCACGAGCGAAGATTTCTGTCTGTCACAGAGCTCTTCCTACTGTCACTAGCACGCAAATAACCGTGCAAACCTGTTTGACTCTTGTGATCTGTTGGGCCCACCTCTCCGTGCAGCACGAGACTGACTGCCGCTGTTATTGACGTCACTCAGGCGAGAAGTCGACCCTCACCCTGACCCTGCGTCGACACGGTCGCCACGGTGTGCTGCTGGACGCTGATTGGAAGAACCGGTCACGTGGCCACCACTAGGGGAATCCCCGTCGTGGTCGCGGTCGCCGTGTTGACCCCTTTCTGCTGCCAGGTGACGCGAGGTTTCCCGGTGATCCCCGGGGATGGAGGGGACTGGCACGGTTGGCGTGGTCATCGTCGGAGAGAGAGAGAGAGAGAGAGAGAGAGAGAGAGAGAGAGATTCTTCAGAGAGAGAGAGAGAGAGAGACTGACGTACACTGACACATAACACTGCCCCGAACTATAATTTGTAAGTAGATAGATGGCATTTTCATTATCACTTTTGAAAACATTTAAAGAAACAGCTTGATTTCCATCTGTGTGAACGGTACTGTTACTACCTGGCCTCTCTGCCATAACCACGAACTTTCACCCCATGTTCAACGCTGACTGGACTCACTGTCTGGCAGCAGGCCCCTTATTTGTAAATGGTCAGAATTACGTCTTATCAGTCGTTGGCTGTTCCATACCTATCAGTATATTCATGATTTCAAGGATGAAGAAACTAGGATGACGAATCTGTTCAGCAGCGAACTGCTATTGATTGATTGATTGAGGAGTGTAATGACAATATATCTGTGACTGTACTTGCACGTGGTTGTTATGAATAGTTTAAAACAAGTCGTTGAACTTTCCGTAGTCGTCCGTGAAAGAAACATAAATCAAAAACTCGTATATCAATCAACCCGACCTCACGAGGGTTTCACGTAAAGAAATATCAATCTCCAACAGTGTGTGTGTGTGTGTGTGTGTGTGTGTGTGTGTGTGTGTGTGTGTGTGTGTGTGTGTGTGTGTGTGTGTGTGATAGAGATAGAGACAGAGAGAGAGAGAGCGAGAGTGCGAGAGACAGAAACAGAGAGAAAGAGAGACAGACGCTTTTTGTGTGCGTATATGAGTGCGTGTGTCTGTGTGTGCTTGTGTGTGTATGTGTGAGTGTTTGCGCATATATGAGTGTGCATGTGCATGTGCGTGTGTGTGTGTGTGTGTGTGTGTGTGTGTGTGTGTGTGCGTGCGTGTGCTGCGTGCGTGCGTGCGTGCGTGTGTGTGTGTGTGTGTGTGCGTGCGTGCGTGCGTGCGTGCGTGCGTGCGTGCGTGCGTGCGTGCGTGTGCGTGTGTGTGTGTGTGTGTGTGTGTGTGTGTGTGTGTGTGTGTGTGTGTGCAGAGAGAGAGAGAGAGAGAGAGAGAGAGAGAGAGAGAGAGAGAGAGAGACTGACGTACACTGACATATAACACTACCCCGAGCTATAATCTGTAAGTAGATAGACGGCATCTACGTTATCACATTTAAGAACATTTAAAGAAACAGCTTGATTTCCATCTGTGTGAACGGTACTGTTACTACCTGGCCTCTGCCATAACCACGAACTTTGACCCCATGTTCAACGCTGACTGGACTCACTGTCTTGCAGTTGGGGGGGGGGGGGGGGGGGGGGGGACTTGGGCTTTCTTTTATTTGTGCACATACATGAGCAGTATATGATTTTTTTTTTTTTCTTTCTACTGAAGTATTTGAATCATCCCTCTCTTCCATCAACAAATCGACCTCACTGACTCATCAATCATTATCTCTATTTCTGCTCGTAGTCTTGGTGTGAAGACACTTGATCAAAGGCTTTCCTTTCAACAGCACGTGACTAATTTCTATCGGATTTGCTTTCTTGAACTCTGGCGCACTGCTTCCATTTGTCACCTTCTTCCAAGGACGCCACCAAAACTCTCGTCTTTACAGTCGTTTGTACTCTCTCGTCTTGATTATTGTAACCGTCTTCTGTTCAAATCCCCCATGCTCTTTCATCAGTAAATTTCAGAGAGTCCACAACCATGCTGCTCATCTTATTTTTGGTTCGTCTACACCTGACCATATGACTCCTTTATTAAATTATCTTCTTTCGTACGTGTTAGGCAAAGAATCTTTTACAAGTTTGCAGCTCTCTGCTATAAAGCGAACGCATCCTCTTACCCTCAACATTTGACTCATACGTCCCACCTCATGAACTTTCATTTGTTCTTCGTCTGATATTCGTCTTTTTGTAACTTCCACTATCTGTGCCAAAACTTTCGGACAACGCTGTTTTGACTGTAAAGACTCTTCCGTTTGAAAGCAACCCCACTATCAACTTCAGATATTACGCCCCTCTGCCATCTTTTTAATCACGCCCGAAAACTTCTCCCTTCCATCTGACATGCTAAATACTGTGTTGTTTGAGGGTAAGGAATGCCTGCAGAAATGGGCGCTCATCAATAATTTTGTGATTGTTTTTTGTTTGATGGATGGGGATCATTTAAGAGGAGGGGTGGGGGTGGGGGTGGGGGTTAGGACAACCGAGGAGTGATGGTATGCTTACATGTAGAGGGAGCATTTGATTGTGGTACAAATTTCGTTCATTGCTGGTGTTCTTATTTGTTTATTCTTAAGTTCTTAAGTGTAGTGTTTAAAGTTCTTGATCATAAATACCTAGGCATTAAATTATTATTTGTATAATCATATGATTTTTATCATGATGGTAATGATGATGATGATGATGATGATGATGATGATGATGACGATAACGATGATGATGATGATGATGATGATGATGATGATGATGATGATGATGATGAAGACGACGACGACGACGACGACGACGATGATGATGATGATGATGATGATGATGATGATGATGATGATGATGAACTTTCTGCTCTCTCTGTAGTCCAGGGGGATCACAGGATCATCAGGTCCAAGAACATTGGCAGCGCTCTTCATTCTCTAAAGATCAAGGATATTTGCGGAGACGTTCCACACCTGTTCAATCATTCCAAAGGAAATATCACCATCAGCCATCTTAGAATATCAAACTGCCGCGCTGTGCATAAAATTGCACACTTAAGAAGAAAGCAAGGAGTTGTGTACGGGACTTGCGGTAGATCCACCCCTTCTGTAAAGTGCAAGCGTTTGTGCCGCCGGGTCGTTACGCACGTGCTCGTGTCCGGCGACTGTCCTACTGGTGTGGGCCCAGGTATTGGGGTACCGACATTAGGCCATGCTTTAAGAGGGCAGCTGGATCGAAAATCCACGAAGCTTTATCGATCGATTGCGATAGCCATGGGCTTAGAGAAATGTTCTTCTTTACTGGCACGAACTGCCTGCAAATTATACACAAAAGCAAATGCTTCGTCCGTGTTGATATTGAGCCAACACAAAGCGTTGGCGTAGTCATAAAATACATTTCTAAACAGGCAGGGTATGTTATAGTACCAAATATATTCGATGGGTTCGTTCAGGCAAAAATAGATGTACCGTCTGAAAGTGTGATCATGGTTAGTGTTGTGCAGTCACGTCGGCCTCGTCCTTGTTCTGACAAAAGGCGGGTAAAAATGACGTAAGAGAACCAAGCGCTTCTCGCTATCGTGTAGCATATATCTGCATTGACCGCTTCGTACCAGCTTCCGTCTTCGTCACTTTATACCTTCGAATTATGCTTTCATTCTCATGGGATATTCACCCGCATCTCAAAAATACATTTTGCAGTTCTGTCTCGAAAAATTCAACCAAAGAAATTGCCGGACGGTCTGTTCAACTGTTCGGTCAGGCATTATTCAGGATTTGAGAAACATGTACAATGTAATCAAAAGCGAGACTGTCATGATGGACGTGATGAAACAGAGCATTGTCCTTTCAGCAGTCCTGGCTGTCAAGGTCTGGTGGCTTCACGTAACAAATGTTTTAAACTCTTCATTCCCCAAATCAGGGTTGTCTATTGAGTTCCTTGGCTACGAGTGTCTGAATCAAGGCGGTGCGTTGGCATCGATCAAAACAAGAAAAGAACAAGAAGACTCTCTTCACGTCTTGGAAAAGTTTCATACATTCTGGATGATTTTGGGATACACGGCAGGCTGGCACAAGGTACTTTTTATGTACAGTAAATTTAGAAAATGGTCTGACAACACCTTAATCTACCTTATGGGCCCCGAATATCATACAAATTTTCTCCACGAAGGAAAATTACCACATTAGAGATTGGATCATGGAGAGCCACCGAAACAGAAATTAGAGAGTTCGAATTTTTTGAAGCATTGTGTGAAATAAGGCTGTCAACACGGATTGTGTCTCTGTCACTAATTACAGTTGCTTCCTTCCAGATCCTTCAGCTCATCACAACTAATACGATGCAAAACTTGATTGGTTGTCCAAGTAACCACACAGTGCATGCTTTCTTGTCATGTGATCCCAAAAGTTATTGCAAGAAAAAAATTGTTTACCAACTTCCACGCTTCCCAACAGAACTCACCAGCTGAAGGCTGAGAGGTTGCATTCTGTGAAATGGTCATTCCCTAGCTATGATATGTTCAGGTGCGATGATGGTATCACTCTACTCCAATACACACTGGTGTGTGACTTCCATGTGGACTGTCCAGATACAGTGACGAATCGTCCTGTGAACACCCTCAACATGAAGGGTTTATGTGCTGTAACAGTCAGTATATATTGCACAGCCAACGATGCAACGAATTCTCTGATTGTTTTGATGATTCAGATGAGAGGAATTGCCCCGAGCACGCACGTAAGCCATGCCCCTACTGCGCTCGGGTCAATGATGAGCATATAAAGCAAAGATTTCATATCGACTTAGATGGCACTGGATATTTTACATTCCAAACCATGAACACGGAGGAGGAGGTTTGTCCAGGGAGCCATTACCAATGTACAGCTGAGCTCTTGAACTGTCTTCCAGTCTACACAAGATGCAATGGGTTTCAGGACTGTGTTTATGGGGAGGATGAAAGAGGCTGTGAGACAGTGACGTGTGTGGGACTATACCACTGTCGGGCTTCTACAGTGTGCGTGCATGGAGATCATCTCTGTGATGGCTGGGCTCAGTGTCCACAACGAGATGAAGAACTGATGTGTGATTTGACCTGCCCCCCTGGTTGTATGTGTCAAGGCACTCCTTCCAGTGTAGCAACCCCTTTCCCGTTCAAACCTTCCCTCATCTCCGGTCCCTAGATGCTACAGGTTCACAAATGTCACTGAGTGTTTTGGCCAAAAATCGTTATCTCTCACTTCTCTGCGTTTTTCTTACTGTAATATTAATAATATTTCGCGTCTAAAGCTAAAAAATCTTCTGTACATAGATCTGACAAATAATCAAATCAAAACAATCAACATGGCTGTCTTTTTTGAGCTGCCACATTTACAAACTTTACGGGTGACGAATATCCTGTCATCCAAATTGTAACAGAAAGATTAAAACAAATACATTTCACATTGAAAACATTGGATATGTCAAATGTACGTCTCAATATACTAAGCAGTGTGTTATTCACGTATCTACCCGAACTGAAACACTTCAATTCATCTTTTTCTGCTGTTGAAACTATCGGCTTTATGGGGTTTAAAAATATGCCGCTACTTAAGGAACTGGATCTGGAAGGAAATCCGGTAATTAACTTTCCCCTAGATTTATTCTCAAGGTCTAATCAGTTAAGTAGGATCTATTCTTTAAACTATAGATTTTGCTGCAAGAGTGTACTTCCAAAACGGGCAAATAAAGTGAAATGCTCAGCGCCTCAGACTGCACTGGCATCGTGTGCAAATTTGCTACCAACAGAACCGTACGTGATTTCCTATTGGCTCCTTTGTACTTCTACCGCTTTGGGGAATTTGCTTTGCCTCGTCGTTTCGATCACACTCAGGAACGCATTCGCAAGCACGTTTGTGACAGCCTTTGTCCATCTACAGTTGGCTAATATATGCATGGGAGGTCACATAAGCATCACATTGGCAGCAGACTACTCGTTCCATGGGCAGTATTTACTCATGGAAAAGTCCTGGATCAAGAGCGAGATCTGCAAGATGGCGGGGTTTCTCTTCACTCTGTCCAGTGAGGTGTCTGTGCTGATGGTGTGTCTGATTGTTGTGGATCACTTCGCCATCTTTTGTCACCGTCAAGGTCCCCGGAGTGTCAATGAACGTTCAACAGCTGCAGCTTGTACGTTCACCTGGATCATGGGAACCCTGTTGTCGATCGTGCCGCTCCTTCCTGGACGTTCACACTGGGGTCTTCAGGGTCAGTCAGGGTTGTGCCGCCTGGCTATGTCTCATCACTACAGCTCTGATCAAAGGTTGAGATGGTTCATAGTTGTTGTGACAGTCAATTTTATGTTATGCTTTATGATCATGATTGCTCAGTTTATCATCTACAGGCGAACCCCGAAGTATAGAATAGAACTTGAAGCGATAAAAAGACCGTATTATTCCTCAGTGCACCTGGTGGGAAAGCTGGTGGTTATGAAGGTTGTCTGCTGGTTTTCATTAGGTTTGGCCACTATTATGACTTCACTGGGTATTGCTGTTTTCCACAAGGTCTTTGACGCTTTGGTTGTGTTCCTGTTGCCTCTCGATTCTGCTCTTAACCCGCTTATCTATTTGTGGACTATGGCCACGCAGCAGCGAAGGCAAGCACAGGAAAAGAAATTGATTGAAGTATTGAGGACAAGACTTGCCCAAGCTAGGAAGCTTCCATGCAATATATGAATATGTTAATATATGCTTTATTTCTTCTTTTCTTTTGATTTAATACACAATTAAGAAAATAAAAACTTTGATCAGAATCGTGTTAGGAAGACATGTTTTACTTACGAGATAAAAAAGATTTTAATATATTTGAATAGCACCAACGTCCACGTTAGATTCAAAGCTTTTTTTGTGCTCACTGTGTTTGACACAGTTTAATGTCCTGGTACATCACGATAAGAGATCAAAACTCATTCATCTGATGCAACGCAGTCAATATGAAGGCTTGAAGTGAAATGCCAAAGCAGTTCGCATGTTTCGACTCGGTGCAGTGGAGGGGTGGGGTGGAAAAGGAGAAGACTGTGTGTGTGTGGTGGAGACATCTGGGCCTGTTAGAGGTGAGAAGGGCAATCAGGATACATTGTGAATGATATAGTTCAAAGGTAGGCAGCCCTTTTCTTGACTTTTTTTTTATTGCCTTAAGTCTCGTAAACGCTTGAAATAAGGCTTGTTCCAAACGCTTGTCATAGTCTTGTGTTCATGTGACTGACGATGTTTAGTTTATTTGATATCCACTTTGAATACCCTTCTTGCTATCAGCACCATTAGATTTTATTTGGTTCCAGTCACAAAAGCAAATCTATGTATATTAGTTGGTGACTGATATTGTGGAAGTCAGCTGACAAAACTGACGAAGTAAACATCAGACTTCTTACATTCCCTCTTTATAAATCCAGAGCTTTCAGCAACAACTGCAGTGATGCTCTGGGATTTCCTTGAAAAGGTATCTGCGCACAATAGAAGCTTAAACCAACATTGAACAGACTTCTTTTTCTAAGGCTATGGCTCTAAACTGATTTTCCTATGGCTCTAAACCTGTTTCTCCTTTTCATACTCTTGTTGGTGTTATACTTATGGTTACTTCTGTTGTTGTTGTCATTGCATCATTATCTACTCAACAATGTAAGATCAGCAACTCACACCCGCACTCACACAATGCTAATTTGCTTGCACACCATTATTATATTCTACTCAGTATTTGCCCTCAGACAAGAAAATCAAG
>JADBJO010013416.1:48006-52573 GCA_016801955.1 Conus betulinus | reverse complement strand
GTGCCGCTCCAGTTGAAATGTACAGTTTCCAGAGATACATGAACTGTGCTGATTACACGGAGCTGATCGGACTTGCAAGACTACCCAAGTTGGATTAATCTGAAGGTGTTCATTTCTTCCTGGATTTTTAAAAATCAATTTGTGGAGATTTCACTGTCTACAACTGACCACTGCATCTATATGTCTGGGGAAATGCAAAGGTGAGTACTCACTTGTGTTCATACAAAGGCAAAATGATGCGTGTGGTTGCAGATGTTCGTAAGTTGTAAAACCCTAAACCGCTTCCAGGTTCAGTACATTTTCAATAATATTTGCTCCGCCTTGCTTCTCTCTATGATTTAGTTATCTAAACTATATTCAGTACATTGATACTTTTCAAATGATATCCTGCATGACTATATTTTACGAATGTTTGAAGAAATGCTAAAAATAGACTTATGATGACGTCATATTCTTATGGAACGTGACCTTGCGACATTTTGATCGTTCTACTTTTTTGATATGTGAAAAGTTTACTATTTCACTACACATTCCACGTGAAATCATTACTATTGCAATTAGTTCCTTCTTCACTCTTTTTTGACATTGGCTTACCGCACTACCAATGAAGTGTAACATTCTACATTTTACGGCACTAATATTTAGATTTTTTCCCACTTAATATCTTCAGATCCAAACAGAGTCATGAGAATACGTCAGCTCATGTACTCCATGATCAATGCTTTCTTCGCCGATTTTGAACATAATGAGTTACCGTTATTTGCTAACTGGAAAGTGTTAAAATGAGAAAAGCCAACAATTTAAGGACAAAATAGATTGCTCCTCCATTTTTTTTTCATAATCACTTATTGCTGGACTTTAATTTAACGTTATTTTGTAATTAATTGGAAAGCAAAACTCGAAATGCCAACTGAAATGGCCGTGTACAGAAAATAATTGGTAAATTACTATCATTTGCAGATGGTCGACAAAGTGAGACAACTCTGTCGGTACGATGTATGGTAGGCCTAGACATTTTTTTTCTTATCTTGCGGGCGAGCGGACAGCTGTGAGCAGACGGCTGTACATACCTTCACACGGTATGGTTTCGCGTGTTGCTGCCCGCAAAACGCTCTGGCGAGAGCTCACAGTGCTCGATCACATGACAGAAAATGGGCAGGGCCAGAAGTACTGTAATCATTTGCACTAAAAGTCATGCATTTGGCGTTGAAGAGTTTTCCGGTGTGTGCGACATGCAAAGGATACCACGCCGCTAAATAATTAATCAAAGATGGCTGCCTGACAACGCCACGCCAAGCCTTCCGAAAAATATTGGTGGACTTTCCATGAGCTTGCATGTAAACTGTTTAGCTTTATTTCTTGTCCATTTACTGATTTATTTACCTGTTTTAAATGCATTTTGAATATGCGAAGTAGATGCGTTCAGAATTCGGGAAATGAGTGGCCAGATATTGCCGCCAGCTGCTTCTGAATTTGAGAGCCAAATATTTTTAGTTTAGTTTTCCGAGTTTGTAGAGATCATTCACTTCGCCTTCTTCCGTCATTTCTGCAGTGCGTGTGGGCGAAGAGAGAGCCAATTACTATAACCTAGGAAGGTTCCAGCTACGTGTTTATCCCGATCCTGATAATGGACAGGATGCTTGATGTTGGGCGGAGTCGGTTTGTGACCCATCATGTCGCTCAGTGCTGGACTTCCGCAATTTATTAGTATATGGGTACCTTTGAAAGCGTTCCTCAGTAGCATTGCAGACATCTGTTGCTTTCAGACCAGATTGATGCTGGATTATGTTATGAAAAGAAGCATTAGTAGACACATATCAAGTAAAGCTGCTTTTCAGCAAGGCTGAATACAAAGAAATACACTGAAGGTATGGAGTAACACAAGATTGCAAAATTTAGAAAGAGAGGGGGTTAGTTCTGCCAAGGACATTGACAAACAAAACACAGGACAAGACACCTTTGTTTGTCAATGTCCTTGGCGGTAACTAACCCCCTCTCTAAATTTTGCTTTGTTCTCTGCCCTCAGTCACTCCATTTTGAAACAAGATTGCAAGCATTACAAAACAGGAATTCAAAACTACTGTTTACTCTTCCCAGCTACATTTAACATTTCCTTTCATACCAATCAGACTGAGGTTACCTATATTTGGTAGTGTTCATCCCTGTATTTATTTGACTCAATAGAAGACCAAAAAGGCTGCGCCAGTCTTGAATAAATGTTAGATTGTATTTATTTGTTTCCCCAGTTGTTGCTGCTGTGTCAGGTACAGGATATATGGGTAAGCTTGGAACATCCTTTTCTTTGGGAATGTCCTGTCATTCTTTGCTCTCTATGTTGGCATTTCTTCCAGGCAATTTAGTTTTGTAAGTGGATCTATATTCATTTGGAGGTATGGGCGTGTAATTAATATCCTCATGGGAGAAAGAATTGTTCATTGTTTGCTGTTAACAGTTTTGCCTGATTTTAAGATTTCCTTTTATAGAAATCAAACCAAAGTTTACTTGTATTTGTTACTGTTTGTCTCTGTGTTTGTTTGACTGTATTCAAGATAAAAAAGACTGGTAGTCTTGAAGAAATAAAATGTTCATTTCTTCAATTTGTGTTGCTGTGTCTATGTGTCAGGTACAGGGTATGAGGGCAAGCTTGGAACATCTTTTCTGTGAGGATGTCTCCTTGATCATTCTGTGACGTTTCTGTTAGGCGATTATTAGTGTTGCAGCAGGATTGATTCGGAGGTATGAACGCGCAATTATTTCATCAGGGGAGACTGACTTACCCTACTTGTTCTTTATTTATTTTTGTTTCTGTTTTTTTGACAGATTTGGAATATAGTTTCTGGACAGAGGACTCACCCTGCTTCCTGAACTGCGTTCATTGCCCCGGTGGAGACAGGTCATCCATATAATGATGAGTGTTGAGCCTTCGTCACGTATTGGGGTCACCCTGGATCTGATCCTCAAGACCCTGATTGCCTCCCTGACTTTAATCGCCTGAACTCCAAGAACTGGGATGCCATCGCTCGATTGATACCGGGAACAACTCCCAATCAGGTGAGCCTCTGGGTGATTGGTTGATGGGCTGTTTTGGTATGATTGACAGTGTTTATCTGTAGCACTTTAATTCGTCGTATTCTCCTTGTCACTTATGTTCTTTTTCTTTCTCAGTCTGTCTTTCTGTTTCTTACTTACTCCTACACTCTCTCTCACACACATGTTCACACACACGCACACACGCACGCACGCACGCACGCACGCACGCACACACACACACACACACACACACACACACACACACACACACACACACACACACACACACACACACACATTCTCTCTCTCTCTCTCTCAGTCTCACCCTGTGCCAGCCAGTCTGTCTTTTGATTTCTTCTTGTGTGCTTCATGTTCTATATTTTTAAAATGTGAACTCAGATTGTGTGG
Organism: Conus betulinus; assembly: GCA_016801955.1. Lineage (NCBI taxonomy): Eukaryota > Metazoa > Mollusca > Gastropoda > Neogastropoda > Conidae > Conus > Conus betulinus. Next base: position 49,135 of record JADBJO010013416.1, on the reverse strand, counting down.
CGAGGACTTGATTTTTAAAAAAAAGCACATTAGTGCTTATCTGATAGAAAGAGAATTTATCTTTTTTCTCTTTTACAGTTTTAGTTGATTTGTGTTCGCTTTCTGTCTTTCTTGTTGCCTTCATTCTTTAATTACCTCAGTACTTTCTTCACTTTTCTCTTTCCTTTTTGTTTGGTTGTGAAGTCACTATTAGCAGTAAAGGATTTCAAAGATGAATGGGACAAAAGACAGGTGTGCATGCCTTCTTTTGTATTGCTCTCACAAATGATTGTGTGTGTGTTTGTGTGCATGCATGCATGTGTGTGTGAGTGTATGTATGTTTTTGAATAGTACATCTAGTCATGTATGGTATTTTTGCATGTGTGTGTTTTTGTGTGTGTGTGTGTGTGTGTGTGTGTTGTGTGTGTGTGTGTGTGTGTATGCGCGCATGCGTGTGCATGCAATTTTGAGACTTTGAATGGTATCTAAGAATACTTTGATATATGTATATATTTACATACAGGAATGAAAAGACCTGTGACAGCCAGAATGAAAACATCTTACTTTACTTTATATGGGTTTTACATTATCATCAAGCTACTGTTATCACTTTTCGCTCAGAAGGATGGACTGATGCAAGTACAAAACTAGGCCTGAAATTTTAAAAAAAAATCTAGCGATAGAAGAGCTTTGGGTGGATTACTGTTTCTACCTGTTCTAAGTATCCATGATGCTGGAGTTTTAGATTGTGCCAGCTTGGAATTGAAGGAGTGAAAGGTGTTTGCTGCCATAGTTGTATCAGGTAGCTATTTTCAGTCCCAGATAGTGGGTTGGGAGAAAGAGCCTCTTCAGTATTTATTCGGTGCCGCATGGACTTTCTTTCACTGTAGGAATGTATGAGAAAACATGCATATTGTGCAGAAGGCAACTGAAGATATGAAGTGTATAGACATTTGAAAGATTTTTTTGAAAATGCAAGGTGAACATTAGGGATAGTTTTCATGCAGTATACAACATACTGAGATGATAGGATTACTATGTACACATATGTGCTAACCCAGCAGGTGAACAGTTTCAGATGTTTTTTTTGGTCTAAACATATATAATCAGGCTGTATATAGGAAAAATAAAGAGAAACAACCGTGTGATT
>JADBJO010013416.1:35506-45506 GCA_016801955.1 Conus betulinus | reverse complement strand
CTCTGTGTCTGCCATTCACATCATTGATGAAACTACAGTGAGATGCAGTTGGCACTCCTTTGATGTGAGAAAAATTGATGAAACGCCAATGTATAAGAAATAGAGCACAGGGCACACCTGGCCCCAAACAAACAAAGGAATCGCAACAAGCACATAGCTACAGGTTGAGTGAGAAAGGAAGGGTACAGCTCTGCTGTGTTTTGGAGTGTCACGAGGAGCCTTGGCAGCAACAGAAGCAATGACGAAGTATCTGCTTTTGAGAGAATGCTGCAATGGTAGCACAGCTGCAGCAGCCCTAGTAGTAGTTGTAAGAGTACTGGTGGCATTTGTAGTGCTAGAAGCAGCTCCAGCAGAAACTTCTTTATCATCCACCACTAACTTCTTAGACATAATTTTCAGTGTTCTTTATCGTCTGTTTCTAAATGTTTGTTTTCATTGAATTTTGTCTTCCATGCTTTCTCAAGGGTATAACTCCAACATCGCACATTCATGCTCCCCCCCCCCCCCCCCCCCCCCCCTATAAATAACTAACATAGCATCAGTCTATCACATTATCTGCATCAGAAGTCAGATGGATCTATCAATATTGTCATGAGGCAACCCACCAGAGAAGACCCAGCACTATTGCTGACCCACATCAGAGATGTTTGGTGGTGCCTGTTATGATCCCCGCTGTGCAGGACACCACCCACTAAGGCCCCAACTGTTGACAGTAACTGGGCAGTTGCAGAGATAGCATGCGTGAGTGACCCCTCCCCCCCCCCCCCCCTCCCCCCCCCCCCCCCCCCCCTACCCCTTTCCACAGATAGTGCCAATGAACATGTTGGCACCGCAGAGTTTGCTTCACTGCAGGTGTGGAAGTGGAGGAAGGAACTGGCACTGTGTCAGCTCACCATGAAGGGCCATAACTGTGCAGTTTCTTCTCTTTTTTTTTTTTTTTTTCAAATGATCATCAATGACAGTGATGACCATGGTGCCATGGAGTCCCATTCGGGTCCAAGACTACAGAGCTATACTTTATGCTTCTTTTCATAACATATCCTTTTGTTGATTGGGCATTGTTTCTCTCTCTCTCTGCTATACTTTATGCTTCTTTTCATAACATATCCTTTTGTTGATTGGGCATTGTCTCTCTCTCTCTCTCTCTTTCTCTCTCCCATTCATTTCATGTACATTAACGCTGGGATACTGAAGAACATTCACGCATGGAATTCTGCCACTCTCACCCTTCTTCTTCCAATCTCCCACCACCATCCCTTCTGTCTCACTCGTGCTCACTCACATGTTCTCACTCATGTTCACACCCTCACATGTAACACACACACACACACACACACACACACACACACACACACACACACACACACACACACACACACACACACACACACACACACACAAATAGGTTAACGCACACACACTTACACACAGACACAAAACGCACATACACTCATGTACACACACACACACACACACACACACACACACACACACACACACACACACACACACACACACACACATATCTCACATACACCCACACACACATACACCCCCCCGGGTTTCACACACACACTCTTCTACTGTCACCGGGACACACACACACACACACACATATTTGCACAGGCAAAGGTTTATAGTATTCCAACTGTGTTTTGAGAGGTGTTCTTGGTGTTTGTGCTCCTTGTGTATGCTTGTGTTGCTTGTGGCCGTTGTTGTGCTGACGCCTATGCTACTGCTTTGTCGGGTTTCAGTGAAGAAGGACTTCTACTGTCCCCGGGACCTCCTGGTGGCGGAGATGAGTATTTTTTGCAGAGTACTTGTCCACCGACACTCAGCGTTGTGAGGAGGTCGACATCTCCGTCCATTGCGATGTTCAGATTTTTGATTGGCTGATCAAGTATGTCAAGCGGGGAACCAAAGAATTGGGAGAGACACCTCGACTTGGTGAGTTATAAATAAGTGGGTGTGGGTGTGTTTGTGTGTATGTGTGTTGTGTGTGTGTGTGTGTGTGTGTGGGCGCATGTGTGTGTGTGTGCGTGGTTTTAAGTCCCATGGCATTCTGACATCATGAAAGAAGCAGCTAATTACTTTTTTTTCCACAGACTTAACTTCCTTTGAACTGAATCAGGTTCTCAGTGCTGGATATACAGTGTGATTTTTTTCAGGAAAAAAGAAAAAGAAGTGTGTGACCCTATGAGTAAATTGAACTCGCCACTGTCAGCTGCACAGTCTTACATTCTGGCCATTGTAAGATGGGCCCATCTATTTGTGTGTGTGTGTGTGTGTGTGTGTGTGTGTGTGTGTGTGTTTGCGCCTGTGTGTGTGCGCGTGTGTGTGTGTGTGCGCGCGTGCAGGCATGTGTGTGTGTGTGTGTGTGTGTGTGTGTGTGTGTGTGTGTGTGTGTGTGAGATGATACACAAATAAACTTCCATTATTTTTGCACAGAACTGAGTTTTTAAACAATAATGAATGTGTCCTTTTAAATGTTGGAAAGGCATGATGTACAGCTCTTCTGTTGTAGGACTAGGCTTCCACATATGATTCAAATTCAAGGCTAAAACACAAGATATTCAACAAATTTGAAAACAAGGAAGAGAAGGGCAAGTCATTTGAAATGCTTTTATCAAAATTATTGCAGAGGCCAACAACGTGGTGTCAATTCTGATCTCTTCTGATTTCCTGAAGATGGACACACTGGTGAGTGCCTAAGAAAAGATAAAGAGTGTTTTAGCTTTTCACATGCAAATGTGGACATGTAAATGTATGAAAAAAAAAAAATTATGGATTGAACTTACATTACGTGTCATACATGGGAGTTAGCATACAGTTAAATCATATTGATTTTACTTTTTTTTTTTTCTGTGATCTTACATTATGTGTTGTTCTGTCACATGGGAGTTAACATATAGTAAAATCATGTTGATTTTACTTTTTTTTCTGTAACCTTACGTTGTGTGTTGTTCTGGCACATGTGAATTAGCATAGGGTTTAATCATGTTGATTTTCATTTCTTTTTTTTTTCTGTGAACTTACATTGTGTGTAGTTCTGTCGTATGGGAGTTAGCATACGGTTAAATCATGTTGATTTTACTTTCTTTTTTCCCGTGTCTCATCTTGAATGCCACTTCAGTGACCATGCACCCACGCTATTCATTCTGTTTCCTTGTCCAAAGCCACAGCCTGGCTTTTCCTACCCCATCCCCAGCAACTGCAATTCACAGAGAACAGTCATCGTCAGACAACTCACCAGAGGTGACACTGCACTGCTGCGGAGTCACCTCAGAGGTGTTTACTGGTGCCTGTTCTGATCCAACATACGCAGGGCACCACCTGCTAAGCCCCCTGCTGACGGCAATAATTGCTTAGTCGAGGAGTCAGCATGAGTGAGTTCTCCATCTGGAGGACACCACTGTGTCTGTCCAAGGAGACCCCCCCCCTGAATTTGCTGACACTGGTGACCCAGACTGAACCTCAACAAGGGCAGAGACAGGGAGAGGAAAGGGAAACTGAGATCACCATGAGAGCAGGGCATGAAGGCCCACAGAATTTGAGACATGTTTTTTTTTTTTGAAGAGATCTGATCAATGAGGATGAGGCTAATGAAGAAGATGCTGTGAATTTCCATTCTGATTTGAGACTGAATGACAGGGCTGAATTGTAGTTTGCGCTCACATTCATGATGTATCCCGGTGTCAACCAGGCTTGAGAGATTCAGACACCTGCAGTGTTGGGCAGGAAATTTGAGCAACATTCTCAGAGATGCATCCATTAGGGGATGAAACTCAACATTGTGATCCCATTATTCCCAATTGAGCCCATAGCAAACTCAGTGCTGGGCAGCAGCTGATCAGGGCAGAAAAGCTTTTGACTTTATTATTTTTGTCTTTTCCTTTCTTTGTGTGAGTTTCACATATGTGTCAGTTCACATGTTTGTGTGCATGGCGTATATGTAACATGCAGGTGTCATATGCAGGTGTGCTCATGTGTATGTTTCTGTCCGCATCCCTTATGTTAGGGTGTGTGGTCACTGATGACTGTGTGTATCAGTTGATGCTCAACAGGTGATCATCTGTGTCAGGTTGAAGGGGGCATCAAAAGTAGGAGTGTCTGTGCCAGGTGTACAAGTGAATTGAATGTATAGTTATCTGTGTCTGATGGAAGAGTACACTAGATTCCAATTTGTATGTGTCAGTTTCAGGTGGAAGTGTGTATACGATATCTGATTGTGATGAAATCAGTTGACGTAATGAATGAAATGTCTAAGTTGGTCAGGAGTTAATGAACCATCCGACTGTGCAAGATGAAAGAGTGCATCAAATGTATGATTGGTTGTGTGTGGTGGAAGCGTGGATCAGATGTGACCATTTGTGGTTTTGGATGGAAAAGAGTATCAAACATATCTGTTACTGTTATGTGGAAGAATGTGTCTGTCAGTATTGTTCAGGTGACTTGGAAGAGTCCATCAAAAGTCTGATTGTCTGTGTAGAATAAAAGAAGCCAATTGTCTGTGTCAGATAGAATAATACCTCCAATAATTGTGTCTCTGTGGAAGAGTGCATCTAATGTCAAGTCATTTTTTTAGGTAGGAAGTTGCTTCAAATATCTGATTAATTTGGTGGAAAAGTGTAACAAATGTCTAACTGTCCCTGTCAGGTGGAAGCGTGCATTAAATGTCCGTATCAGATGGAAGAGCACATTAGATGTTTGATTATGTTAAATGAAATATCTGATTGTTGAAGAGTGTATTACATATCTAAGTGTTTGTCTCAGGTGTAAAAGTGTATCCAATATCTCATTATATAAGTGTAAGAGTGCTTCTAATATCTCATTGTATCAGGTGGAAGAGTGCATCAAATGTCTGATTATGTATGATGGAAGAATGCATCAGCTGTCCAATTTTGTTCATCAGGTGAAAGAGTGCATCAAATGTCTGATTATGTATGGTGGAAGAATGCATAAATGTCTGATTATGTATGGTGGAAGAATGCATCAACTGTCCAATCTTGTGCATCAGGTGAAGAGTACATCAAATGTCTGATTATGTATGGTGGAAGAATGCATCAAATGTCTGATTATGTATGGTGGAAGATTGCATCAGCTGTCCAATTTGGTGCATCAGGTGGAAGAGTGCATCAAATGTCTGATTATGTATGGTGGAAGATTGCATCAGCTGTCCAATTTTGTGCATCAGGTGGAAGAGTGCATTAAATGTCTGACTATGTATGGTGGAAGATTGCATCAGCTGTCCAATTTTGTGCATCAGGTAGAGAGTGCATAAAATGTCTGATTATGTATAGTGGAAAAATGCATCAGCTGTCCAATTTGGTGCATCAGGTGGAAGAGTGCATCAAATGTCTGATTATGTATGGTGGAAGAATGCATCAGCTGTCCAATTTTGTGCATCAGGTGGAAGAGTGCATCAAATGTCTGATTATGTTATGGTGGAAGAATGCATCAGCTGTCCAATTGTGTGCATCAGGTGGAAGAGTGCATCAGATACTGTCACCAGAACATGACCGCCATTGTCAGCACCAACTGCAACATGAACTGCATCAATGACCGCCTTCTTCTACGGTGAGTGTGCTATTTACATGTGTGTCTGCGCACATGCAGGCACACAGTTATGGCATCATACACACAGTTATGACATACATATTTGTGTATTCATACAAATGCAAGCACACAGTTATGTATGTGTGCACCTGTATTTAATTTGATGCACGATTATGACATAATACATACATGTGTATATACATATACTCTCACACAGTTATGATGTCAAACATGTGTATTTATACATGTGGAAGCACTCTATTGTGTCATCATATGTGTGTATCTGTCCACATGTCATACATGTATGTGTATCTGTACATGTCCTGACATATAGTTATGATGTATTTCAAATATATGTGTCTGTACATATGCTGACATTCAATTCTGACATCAAACATATGTGTGTGTCTGTACACATACTGACACAGCTATGATGCCATGCATATATGTATATTTGAATACTTGAAGGCACACAGTAATGATGATGTGCATACATGTGTGTCTGTACGATTAAAGGCACACAATTACAATGCCATACACGGATGTGTCTGTGAAAGTGAAGGCATATATTTCAGATGCCATACATAGTGTGTTTATATATTCACACAGACACAATTATGACATCATATGTATGTGTATATCTGTATGCATAATTATGGCACACGAGTATGATGTCATACATATGTGTGTATATGTATTCATGCAGACACAGTTATGAGATCATACATAAGTGTGCATCTGTACACATAAAGGCACGCAATTATGATGTCATACAATGTGTGTATCTGTCATCATGCAGGCACACAGTAATCACAACAGACATATAATGTGTGTATCTATGAACATGGAGGCACACAGTTACCCCATACACACCTGTATAGATGCACACGAGCAGGCACACTCTGGGTGTTAAAAATGAAGGTTTCTTTGATCCACTGACCAAAAAATAAAGTCAGGGCCATTTCGTTGCATCTGGCCAATGGCACTTTATGCTACAAAACAGATAATTCCTCAGGAGCATTCAGTGGTGATGAAAACATGCGTGCACCAGGGTATGTGGAAGTAGTGCAGGTTCACAGGCACTTGCTGTTTTTTTGTGATTCATGACAATACTCATTGGTGTTCTGAAACTGAGACATCAAGCGCAGAAAAGACTTTTTCGGACCTGCTAACCCAGACTGTCACAACAAACTGCTGTCGACAACTGGGGGGGACCTTACTGCATAGAATGAGAAGTTTCCAGCTTAAAATCTGCATGGGCACCCACAGAATTCAGCTGGGGAACATATCACTGTCATCATCACTGTCATTATCATTGCCCTCCTCTTCCTCATCGTCGTTAACGTCAGTTATTGTCAATGCTGTTGTTGTTCTTGTTGTCCTTGGTCATTGTTGAATGTGTTGTTGTGTTGCATGTCAGCATCACGGACCTGTTCACCCACAACCAGGCCGATGAGATCAAGGACAGGAAGGACAAGTTCAAGAGGTGACTGTCGTCTTTTGTTTTATTGTGTGTGGGGTGAACAGTGACGAGGGAGGAGAAAAAAGAAAGAGAGGGAGGGAGCTAGAAATGCTTGCATGCCTGTTACATGCAGACACACACACACACACACACACACACCTGCATACAGACACATGCACACACACATGCGCGCACATGCACACACACGCACGCACACACACACACACACACACACACACACACACACACACACACACACACACACACACACACACCCCCCTTCATGTGTACAGCCATGCCTCAGGTCAGGTCCCTCTTTGTGGGTTGCAGCAAGCTGTTCTCCAAGAAGCTGGAGAAGCTGTTCTCCCCAGACTACTCCAGCCCAGACTCCCCGCACAATGCTTCAACCCTCTTTCGGTAAGAACTGCTGTCCGTAGCGATGTGTCATGTGTCCCCCTCCACGTGTCAGGTGTGTTATCTGTGTAGTTCATTATCAACATGCATTGTACATGTGTAGTTTTGTTGTCTTAAGTGCAGTGTATATGTGTAGCATTTGTGGACAGTGTACATAACATGTAGTTTATTGTCTATGTGCAAAACATAATGTGGGCAGTGTACATAACATGTAGTTTATTGTTTGTGTGCAATGTATATGTGCAGCGTGTAATGTGTGTGGACAGTGTACATAACATGTAGTTTATTGTCTGTGTGCAGGTGTAGTGTGTGTCACCGTTTGCTGACCAGCAATCTGGAGAGGAAAGTTCGCTGTATGCAAGCCGCCGTCAGTACTCGCTGTGTAACATCCATATGTGTGTGTGTTTTTGATTGGTCTTGATTCTTCGATACATGACTGGCTGTATTATCGTGGTGCTCTTACTAATGTGTCTTTGACAGATTCATACTTGTGCAATGTCAACATACAGGCAGAGGACACAAACAGAAGAAAGTTCCTCTTTTTAATTAAGTATTAAATTTGTATGGTTTATTCAACTTTTCCACAACCCATGTTGATAGGAGGAATACAATGGCATGCTATTTATTGTCTTTCTTTATTTGCTCGTAACCATGGGATATGACATGATAGCTAGTATCTGATTTGTCCTCATGGTTTCATGGAAAAAACAGCTCACGGCAACTGAACCTTAGCTGCTATAACTAGACAAGTCAAGACTTAAGTTCTTTAGCTTTGAGGATAGTAGATAAGCTTTTACATATTTTTTTTTTACATCCAGTCCTTGCCATGTACATGGACTACTCTAATGAAAAAAACAAATGAACAAAAATCATTGAAATAAATTGAAAACAACAGCATCAACGAAAAAAAAAAGACAAAACACCACTAAATTAAATGAAATGGAAGATGCAAATGTGAGAGGAAAAAAGAAAAAGATCATACATTAAGTGAAATACTGAACATGGAAAAGAAGTGTGTAATATTCAATTCTAAGTGTCAAGTCAGTTGAATTAACAAGTAATTTCATGGCAGGGAGAGGGAGAAATGAGAAAACAGGACAGACAGACAGGGGGTGGGGGATAGGAGGCTGAAAACTTGAGTAGATGGGAGACAGGTATAGGAAGAATAGGTGGAGAAGAGGTGGGGGGTGGGGTGGGGGTGGGGGGCACTGGGCTGAAGGGGCTTGTGGAGGGGGAGGGGGGACAACAATGAGTTTTTTAGACAATTAAAGGTATGTACACATAAGATTATGAAAACATGAGATGACTGAAGGATCGTACCACATGCAGGAAAGATCTGCTTTAAATTCACTGAATGAAATAATTTGACCACCATGAGAGAGAGAAAAGTGAGAGGAGCAGACGAATGGACAGCAAGAGACAGCCAGTGAGGTCAACTGAGCAGTGACATGTTGATCACTCTTTCTGTTGATCCCTGTGACTGGTGGATGTTTGTGACATGTCGACCATGGTGACCTCTGGCACAGGATGACGGTCGACCACCGCGGCCGCCTGTCCTTCAGCCATGTCAAGGATGCCAGCTTCGACGTCAACGCCCACCTTGTGGAGCTCAAGTCCCAGCTGAAGACGTGGCGCGACGTGTACTGGCGGATCTGGGGCACCGTCCACTCCCTGCCCTGCTCCCGCTGCGGGGATGACTTCCCCCTCACGGAGTTCGGCCACTGCCGCTACCACCCGGAGGCCCCCGCTACGACAACAACGACCCGGGCAGCCTGTCGTCCTGCGTGGGCACCTACCCCTGCTGCCACCTGCGCACCATGCGCTTTGACCCTTTGCAGCAGAACAAGGTGATGAAGCATTGATCCTGCCAAGCAGAATGTTGACCTCAGTCATGTCTGGTGTTTGTTGGGCTTGTGTGTGTATGGGTCTGGTTTTCCCTGCGGGCAAGTGAAGGCAAAAACAGGTGTATTTTTTCATCAGATTTTGCACAGTTATCAGTAGGGTTGATGTCTTTGAGGGATAAACACGTCCAGGTTTCTTAGCGCAGAAATGTTGAAATGTTGAAGGGATAATGGTTTGATGCTATGGTGTCTTTGATTTTAGAGGGACTAAGTGTAAGAATAAAGAGTTGTTGGGGGGGGGGGGGGGGGGGGGGGGGCATTGGGATACCTTTAGATCCCCCTAGAATTTATGAATATTTAGTTTCCTCAGTGTGAGCCTTCAGGTGAAGTTAAGGATTACATCATCATTTACTGTATCACAGTGTAAATGTTAAACTCGGAAACCACACCCTCATCATGTCCATGACACTGTGAATGTTCTTGACACAGGGCTGTCGAGTCAAGGACCACATCGTCAGCCTGTCAGAGCTGCCATCCAGTGCCGGCAGCAAGGATGCTGGGAAATCCCGCCGTTCATCATGTTTATGACGACCTGCTGGCGCGGCGCGACACCATATGCATGCCCTTCCAGAGACTGTCTGACCTGAGGTGAGCACGTAGGTGTTTGTTTGTGGACTGTTTGATTAGTCGGTGGATTGTCATGTGACAAAGCTAGATGGGTGTCAGA
>JADBJO010013416.1:28006-30506 GCA_016801955.1 Conus betulinus | reverse complement strand
CATGCCCATTTTGACAGCAAACTGAGGGCAGGAGGATGCACTGGCATATATATATACACAGGCTCACAAACACATCCACTCATGCATGCTATGATACAAGCACAAACCTGCTCATTCATTCACTCATGCACAGATGTACAAACATGTATGTGCACCCAGATGCGCAAATGCAGTTGCCCACACACACATGTATACACACACACACACACACACACACACACACACACACACACACACACTTACACACACACATACAAACACACGCTGACACAGGCAAACATGCACATGTGTATGCACACATACGCATGTGCACACACACACACACACACACACACACACACACACACACACATATACTGACAATTGTGCTTCAGAACTTTTCTTGGTTCCTATGTAAATCAGTTTCAGAATAAATTTAACATTTTTCGTTCATGAATAATTGGTGACGGCGATGATGATAGTGACCACTATATCATAGCCAATGTTTAAATCAGTCCATCCATGTCTGTCTTTATAGTGAGGATATTGATGGTTACAACCTCATTGTTATTATTGTTGTTATCTTCATTATCATCACTGTTGTTGTCATTGTTTCAGTCATCATCATCTTGGCGGTGGTTTTCGATGTCATGATTATAGTTGTGTCATCATCATGTAGTGTCATCATGATCCTTGTCATCATTACCATCACCAGCAGCATGATATCTCTTTATGTTCCGTTCACCTGAGTGTGTGTCACGTGTGTCTTTCTCCATCCTGGGTGCCTGTTCAGTTTGTCACATGTGTCTTTTTTCCACCCAGGGTGTCTGTTCAGTTTATCACATGTGTCTTTTTCCACCCTCTGTTCAGTTTGTCTTGTGTGTCTTTTTCCACCCAGGGTGTCTGTTCAGTTTGTCACAGGTGTCTTTTTCCACCCTGGGTGTGTTTGTCACATGTGTCTTTTTCCGCCCTGGGTGTCTGTTCAGTTTGTCTTGTGTGTCTTTTTCCACCCTGGGTGTCGGTTCAGTTTTTCGCATGTGGCTTTTTCAAACCTGGGTGTCTGTTCAGTTTGTCAGTGTGTCTTTTTGCACCCTGGGTGTCGGTTCAGTTTGTCACGTGTGTCTTTTCCCACCCTGGGTGTCTGTTCAGTGTGTCTTGTGTGTCTTTTTCCACCCTGGTGTCTGTTCAGTTTGTCTTGTGTGTCTTTTCTCACCCTGGGTGTCTGTTCAGTGTGTCACGTGTGTCTTTTTCCAACTGGGTGTCTCTTCAGTTTGTAACGTGTGTCTTTTTCCACCCTGGTTGAGTGTTCAGTGTCACATGTGTCTTTTCCCACCCTAGGTGTCTGTTCAGTGTGTCACGTGTGTCTTTTCCCACCCTGGGAGTCTGTTCAGTTTGTCATGTGTATCTTTTTCCCACCATGGGAGTCTGTTCAGTTTGTCATGTGTATCTTTTTCCACCCTGGGTGTCTGTTCAGTTTCATGGTGCCACTCACCTGTCCATCTCTGTCCTCCTGCTGTGCTGTGTGCTATGATGTCATGACACGTGTCATGTAGCCAGGTCCGCTGTGTCAGACTGTCAGTGAAGGAGGTATGATCTGTGACACATCACAAGTTGAATATTGCCTCCTCCGTGTCAAGGGTAGCGTGGTGTGATATGATAAAAGGAAACATTACTTGGTAAATATTGGCTCCTCTGCACTTAGATTAGGGTAGTGTAGTATTACATGATAAAAGGAACATGGTAAATATTGGCTCTGTTGTGTGGCAGGGTAGTGTAGTATTACATGATAAAAGAACATGGTAAATATTTGCTCTGTTGTCTAGGGTAGTGTAGTATAACATGATAAAAGGAACATGGTAAATATGGCTCTGTTGTCTAGGGTAGTATAGTATTACATGATAAAAGAACATGGTAAATATTGGCTCTGTTGTCTAGAGCAGTGTAGTATAACATGAGAAGAGGAACACGGTAAATATTGGCTTTGTTGTCTACAGTAGTGTAGTTTAACATAAGAGGAACATCACTAGGTAAATATTGGCTCCCCAGTGTCTAGGACACTGTAGTATAACAAGAGAGGAACATAACTTGCTTAATATTGCCTCGGCTGTGTTTAGGGTAGTGTGATATAACATGGTAAAAGGAACGCCACTGGGTAGATATTTGCTCCGCTGTGTCTAAGGTAGTGTAGTGTAACATGATAACAGGAACATCACTTGGTAAGTATTGGCTTCACTGCGTTAAAGGTAGTATAGTATAACATAGTTAAAGGAATATCACTCGGTAAGGATTGGCTGCGCTGTGTTAAGGGCAGTATATTATAACATAAGAAAAGGGACATCACTGGGTAAATATTGTCTCCTCTTTTGTTTAGGATATTGTGGCGTAAAACGTTAAAAAGATGTACAAGGTGAATACTGGTTACAAGGGGCCTAGAATAGCATGGTCTAACAGCATAAAGGGAACATTACTGGATGAATGTTGGCGCCTTTGTATGAAGATTAGTGTGCTGTAGCATGATGAA
>JADBJO010013416.1:10506-23006 GCA_016801955.1 Conus betulinus | reverse complement strand
CTTTAAAATCTTCAACAACAACAAAAAAAGAAGTTAAAACTTTGTGAATATGCAGCAACAAACAGCACAATTGATAACACTTTATCCCATTCCCTTTCAGATCATCGCCGAATAAAAGACATTCGCATGTACCTGGCCAAGCTGCGAGTGGGAGGTGACAAGGTGGACAGGCCGAAACGAGAGGTAGCCCATTTTTGAGTGTGCACTGGATCAGTTTGATATGTGCATCCCAAAGAACCACTTGAAACCAAAGTCTGGGGAGGAAGGGAAGAGGGTGGAGGGTCCAGCAAAGAGAAAGGGGAGGGAGGAGGGACAGATGTATCTTTCCCTGCTGTCTTGTTTAAGGTATAGGAGAGGATGCTCGAGAGTGAGCAAATTTAGAAATACGGGAAAAAGATCCTCAAACTTTGGCTCCAAAGATTTTCTTTCACCTTGACTACACGTATCTTTTGCACTGAGAGGTGAATCAGAACCTCCAGCCAGTGAGAGACGCTAGTTCTTTCATCATCTCTGTCCTCAAGTGGTGGATCTTACCATTCAAAGCTTCCCAGATACCTTGGGACAGAACACAGGGTCTTCCTCTATGGAAAAGTTCAACAGCTTGGCAATAAAGCGGAGTACTGTGGATGGGGTGGTATAGGTTGATACATCATGTTGTTCCTAAAAAAGATGCTGTGCAGTGTAGTCACGGTTGATGTGATAGTTTCTCTCTTTTTTGTGTGTGTGTTGCAGTTCATTTATTGTTTTTAGTCGATACGCCAGCTTTAAAATGGTTACTATCACTGCTGTTATGTTTTGATGAAGAAACTTTTCAGTGTAGAAACTGCTGAAAGCAAAGGAAAATACTCTTTTAACAGTCAGTCTCAAGCAGACTGGTGTGATTTCAGATTCATCAAGGAGAGGTCAGCTTTGTTGGGATTTGTTCATGTACTTGACATCACATTTGTACAGTACATTACATCTGTACACAGACATGTTTACCCATATGATTTTGTCATATTCTACACACACGTTTGGTGAAAATACAATGAATATGATTCTGCAGATGAAGTTCTTGAGCTGTGATTGCATTTGCAAAATATATCCATGTGTTAGTGCTCTAGGACCAAAAAATGACAACCGTCACTAAGTCTCGTGCACAAAATCACATCTGGATGTGTCTATGTTGTTGATGACATGCAGGTTTGTTAGAACAGAAGCAGAGACTACAGACTCCAGAATACCAAGAGAAAAAAAAAACTGGCGAGAGAGCCAGCATTTGTGCCAGAGTATGCTGATGAATCAGGTCTGAAAGTAATTTATATTGGAGAACATCCTGTATGGTAGGTACCGTAAAATAAGCGTATCTCACTGCTGTTTAACTTCAGTTGTGTGATGCCAAATACGAAAATGAAATCTTCACAAAAATTTTTGCAAAAATTCAGAATATGTGCACACACATTTTGTAGAGAAGATATGCTGAATTTAGTGGGAAAAGTACGCCAATAGCAGTGTTAGGGTAAACAGGTCTGTGTACAGCACATCACATCTGTAGAGTGCGTCGCATTGGCTGAGACTGAGCACCACAAAACTGTTTCATATTAAACAGTTCGTTGAATGTTGGCGTGAGTGCAGTCCAAAACATAACTATTTTCACAGCAGATTTAGTGAAGACATTGTTCTAGATGCTGCACCTAATGTGATTGGTTTTGAAAAGAAATCACGGTGTTTCACTTGATCTTGTCTTTTCAGTGTCAAGGGATGACCTGCTTTGGATCGGTGGTCTTGGCTGTTGTATGTTTGTCTCTGTGTTTAACTTACCTCCAGCCTGGATGTGGTCTCCTTGGCCATAGCGGGCTGTAAACATTGTCACCTGACCTGACTTCAGCTGTGTTAAAAGATGAAGGAACACTGTTTTGTTGGAGGGAGTGGGTGGGTTGAGAGTTGAACGAGAATTTGCAAATGGCTGATCGTTGACGTTTTTCAGTGGTGTGTTCAATGAACAGCCTCTGTTTAGAATCGCATCATCGTCATCGACCTTGGGGCCTTGATAGAACAATGGTATACTGAAGTATGTCTGTGTAAATTACTTCCTTCAAATGTCACGATTCGCTGGATTTGAGATAACTATGTATGTATTGTGTTTTTATAAGCCTCTTCATCATCGACCCTGGAGCCTTGTTAGAACAATGGTATACTGAAATATGTCTGTGTAAGTTACTTCCTTCAAATGTCACAATTCGCTGGATTTGAGATAACTATGTATGTATTGTGTTTCATAACCTTGTATGATGTCTGTGTACATGATGTGAATTTTTATTGTTATGTGTGCCTATTTAAACAAAACAAAAAAAGGAAAGAAAATATGAATAGATTGTGAAAAGAAAAAAAGAGTTGCCAACATCTCTCCAGTGCGTGAAAACTGACACAGTGCCAGACAAAGGAAGGCAGTGGATTCCAGGTTCACAGGGTTGTTTGTTGTGGTGCAGTTTGCAGGGGGGATTTTCAGCAAGCTGGAGGCCCAGTGGAAGGCGGCGCAGAACCCCGGGCCCTCCAAGCCCTCCGGACCCTCACAGTTCAGGTAAGGCATGCCTGTCTGTACCTGTCTCTTGACCACCTGCCTCACACACAGGTGTCCTTGTCTGTACCTGTCTCTTGACCACCTGCCTCACACACAGGTGTCCCTGTCTGTACCTGTTTCTGACCACCTGCCTCACACACAGGTGTCCCTGTCTGTACCTGTCCACCTGCGTCACACCCAGTCTTCCCCTTTGTCCTGGACTCTGAACTTTAGAGTTTGCACCTTTTAAACAATTGCAAACTTGGTAAAGGGGGGGGGTGGGGGGGGGGGGGGGGGGGGGAATGATTGTATTGTGAAATGAGTGGTATTGTACATTTTGGTCTCTTGGCCACCAGTCGGGACCCCACCATGTCTCTACCTGTACAGTATGTGTGTGTTGTGTGTTTTTAAATTTTGCTTTCTGGCAGTTGACATGCTACGATGCACATCCATCAAAAGCATATGTTTCCATTTGGTCAGTTTACATATTGCAGTATGACTGCTTACATCAAGCATTCAAAACAAAACAAAGAAACCCACCTGATCAGCAAGGATACTGCCTGTGGTTCCTATGCATAAACTTTTGATCACATATTTGTGCCAATACAAAATTCTGTCGCTTTGATACTCTGTCAGTGTAGTATGCTTTCTGTCAAGTTCACTTGATGAACTGCGGTTGTTTTTTTTACATTGTGATCCTGCTGTCACATCTGTTTGAGCTCCTTGGAGTTGTCGTTTTGTTGTCGATGCCGTTGGTCTGCTGGATTGATACTGTACCCAAACAGTTTTCATGTATCGTCTGAATCTAAAGTCTGCATTGCTGGATACCTGGTGTCTGACTATGTACAATGGATTCACTTCAGGTCTCTTTCCAGAGTTGAAGTGATGGCAGTCTGAATAAGCAGGCTGCTGATGTACTACTGTGTGCATTGTGCTGTAATCATGAATAACTCAGTCAATATGTGCTTGAGCTCTCAGTTCTCTGGAGTCATCATTTGATTGTTGTTTGCAATTTGCAGTGTCCTATCTCTCTCTCTCTCTCTCTCTCTCTCTCTCTCTCTCTCTCTCTCCTCCACAACACAAGCCTCCTTTACTTACTCCTATCCTTCCTTCTGCTTTTTAATCTTTGTTTTTCTTTCTGTCCAATCAGGACTTGTCCTAGCTATTTTGTAACATAGTTAATCCTTGTGTAGTATTGTTAATGATTACATAATATGCTAGTAAATATATCAAGATGCGTTTGTTGTGTGTATGTATGTGTGTGTGTGTGTTTTCCTGTCTAGTACTTCATGCTTCTGACATTTGCCCTTCTATGTGGTTTGACACATTTCTGACCACTAAATCTATGAATGCAGCGGTTGGCAGTGGTTGCACACTAACATGCCGCCGACAGAGTGGACCCATTACCAGAGTTTTGGATATTGTTACACACAGTTAGCTTGCTATCCAGAAAAATGACAAGGGACAGCACTCTTTATTACCTTCTCAGTTTAAAGTATCTTGCCCTCCCAGAAAATTGCACGGGACAGTTCTGTTTGCTGCCTTTTGAATTGATCTCTATGGATTTATGAGCAGAACAGAACAAAAAAGAACTAGGATTGAAATTTCACTTTGAAACAAATCCAACATGAAATCTTATGTTTTGGCATTGTTTCACTCAGTTATCTTCCTTTGTGAGAAAATTGCGAGGGACAGCATTCTTTGTTACCTTTTAAATTTATGTGCATGGTTTTGTGAGCAAAGAAAACAAACAAACAAAACCCAGATAATCACATTTTAAACAAACAAGTGCAACAATAAGTCTCAGCTGGCAGCTAGGAGAAGTGAGAAGAAAATGATGATTGAACCAGTTCCGTTTCAAAAAGCATTTTACAGCTGGTAGAGTTGTACTACCCTTGGCTGTTCAGTGCTTCTCCATTGGCAGAGCGGAAATGGCCCCGGGTGAAAGAAAGAATCCTGCTTGAACTGACTGGTCAGAAGTGTGTTAAAACTGAACTTTGTACCTGTCGTGTCTTTTCCTCGAATGAACTCTATGTTTTTAATAATCTGTGTTATTTTACTCCATTTCAAGGTGAGATATAAAGATACTTACAGAGAAGCAAGGAGATAAAAAGAGTTTATTCTTTGTGTGACAACACCATGATAATTCTTGTATATCATCAAGTAATTTCTGTCAAAAGTGTAACTCTTCCTATTACAAACACTTTTTGAAAAAACAGTATATACCGTAATCAGTGGATGCTTTTGCAAGGAAATTCCAGTCTCTCTGAACAGTAAATATGATATTTAAAAAAAAAAAATTGCCTTCTCTAAGATGTAAGAATGTGCAAATCAGGGGTAGAGAAAAGTGCCATGTGTACTTGCTTTTCACTGTGTCAGTAGATCTGGTTCTCTTTTAATTCATGCTCTTGGGGGAAGAATTGGTGTGGGAAGAATGACAAATCATGTGTAATGAATTGGTGCTATTTTCATACCACTCCTAGTGTTCATGTGATGATAATAACAATTTGATATTAAATATTGATTGTGTGCAAATTCTCCTGCCCTAAGCTCTGTACATCTGCTCCAACATGCTAATGAAGTGATGTCATCACTGTTTCTTGCCAGGCCGCGGTCCAGCATGCCCCTGAGGCGTGAGCGCTCCGGAGTTTTTCATTTCTGACGCAGCAGGTCATTAGAACACACCAGCCACAGGACCCTTATCGCAAAATGTAAAGAGAGGGGAAGCCAGAAACCCCTGATTCATGTCAGACTTGTGTAGCATGGTGTTCTGATGGACTAGCCCCTCAGAATGGTTGTTTGGGGCTAAACCTCAGCTGTATGGTGATGACTAATCACGGTGTTGTCCGTCACAGTATCGGAGTTAACACAGAGTTGTGGATGTTGTGTGTACCTAGAGGCATGGTTTACCCACCTCTGCCTGGCAGTTGTATTGTAGCTCTGTGAGATCATCAGGACGAGACACCACCAGACAGCTTAGATCCAGGCGGGCGTTTTCCATTCGGTATTTTTATTGTCACTGGAGGAATAAAACCTTTGTCTGCTTCTTTTTTTCACAAAACGTAGTGTGTAAGTTTGAATGTTCTTCAAGTTTGATCACAGTTTTATGGTGAAACGACTTACAAAATGTTCATTTTGGGTCATTACTCAGTAGTCAGTAGACTGATTCAGGATGAGTATTTAGACGTGACTATGTTTGCCTTCCGCGTGTTCAAATGTCGTCAGTCTTTGCATAGCTGTATATCCTTGGTTCACTAATTGTATATTCATATTCTCAGCATTTGCTGAGCAAAACACTATTTTGAAAAGTGTGGTTTATGTATGTCTGGGGTTGGGAGAGTTTTCTTTGACAAGGCCGAAAAAATGGCTGCTGTTTGATATGAAACTATTGCAGTGCAGATTGAAGTTTCTGAAGGAAATAGATGTGCACAAATTGAAATGCAGCCAAATGTAAGTTCTGTTATGACAGCCATATTTTGATATCATATTGCTTCTGGATAGCTGAAGATTTGTGGCGATTACTCTGCAGGATTGAACCAAAAATGACAACAGTAATTATTTCAGATAATTGAGGCAGCCGTTGAAACAGAACTCTTCAGAGAAGCCAGAGGGGTGTAAGGAAGACAGAACAAGAAGGCTAGAGAATCTAAACACCAAGGAATGCACTGGCTGATGGGAGAGTTCCAACGGCTCCGCTGAGGCCATTTTGTGTTAACAGATAACGACGAAAGCGTCTTTGATCCTTTCATGTCTAATCAGTGTTGGTGACTATTCACTTATCCAACCAGTGTCGCTGTTGTGTTCTAATGCCGACTGCGTGTATTCCTTGAGATTTTTAACAGGTACTCAACAAACGCATGCCGCATGACCTTTGACCTTCGTTTTTTTTTTTTCTTCCTTGTATAACAGCCGATGTTTATCACTCACCGCTAATCTTGTTTTATGATTAACCACATGTCTGACGTTCTCTTGCCGGTCAGGCAAGGGTAGCACAGTCATGTGTGGACGTGGATTGGTTTGTCTAGTTTCTTGGTTCTTTGGGTGGATGATGATTGTGTTGGTGGTGTGCTGGTCATGTCACACAGGGGTCATTCAGCTCCGGCAAGGAGGATGTATTGTGCTTTTTGTTTCTTCTCTTTTTTTCTTCCTTTCTATTTTTTTTTATTATCATTTTTTATATAGAATTGGCTAATAGTTTGTGTGTGTGTGTGTTTTCACCACAATGTATCCATTGCTTTGATCCATATACTTTCTCTTTCCCAAACGCCCTGTGATTTTTCTTTAGACGCAGTTAACCCTCTGCTGCTTAAAAAAAAAGAGAAAGGCATATGAAATGGCTGTAAAGTGCAGAGATCAGTACTGGAAACCGTGAATTTCCATAAACATGTACACATGCTTTGATCCACAATGTGGACAGAAGGTAAGGTGAATAAGATGTGAAGGTGTCTGATAGGCATTCACATGGTATTACTAGGCTGGGGGGGGAAAAAATGCCCAGTTTCCCTATACAGCAATAACAGCATGAGAGGAATGTTGAGTGTGAAAAGAGGCAGGACTGATTCAGGAACTGCATATGGGTAGCACATTTCCATGCATAATTATGGGCGTTTAGACATACACGTACTTCCCATGGGATTTCTCTTTGTCCCTCCCTCCTAACATAAGTCATGTCGACACCATTTCACAAATATTCTCAAATGGACTTTTTCATGAATTGCAAAGTGTTTGGGGGGGGGGGGGGGGGGGGGGGGGGGGAGGCTTCCTATCTATCTGAGAATCAGAACAGAAAAGAGACTGAAGCAGACAACTGGCTGTCTAGTTCTGTGGTTCTGAATTCCATCTGTCGTGGTGACGACAGTGACAGTGTCTACAGCACAGCGGTGTCTAAGGAGAGTGGGCGTCCAGGCCTACAGTGTCTGCAGAATGAAGCGGCACTGCTGTTCAAGGGACATGTCGGTGTTCTGTCTCCTGACAGGGGCACCCATGTCTTAAGCTTCTCCTCCACCCCGAGCAGCAGCAACTGTAGCAGTAGGTTTGGGGCAGGGAAGTGAGTGTGCTGTGAATGTTATTCTAGAAGATGTATCGCTCAGTATCACCGAGGTGACTCGGTGGCAGTGCAGGGTAGCCTCTGGTGGGTTGACGCCCCCCTCCCCGTGAAGGACCTGATAGTGATAGCTCTTTGTGGACTGCAGGGGCTGGGACTGTGACAGGATGGGCCTTGATGTGGCTTTGTACAGGAAAATCAGATTGAGTAGCATCACACACACAGAGAAGAATATGCTTGCCTGTGCATGCATGCGCGTGCACACATACTCACACACACACACATAGAGAAGAAGAAGAAGAGACAAAAGCCAAACACAGACTGAAAAGTCTGTCTGACTCGTCCACACAGCTGTCAGTTTTGCAGCCAGTGTGTCTGAGGTATGGTGCAGACTTTCTCCCCATTGTTCTCCTCTCTGCTCACCATTCTATATTTATTCTCCCTTTGATTTATTATTTATTGTGGTCATGGATTTTCCTTAGCAGATGGGTTTTAGAATTTGTTTTTGTTTTTTTTTAGAGACGCATGCTTTTTTGTATAAGGTAATTGATGCACATATAAGAGTTTTTGTTTTGTTCTTTTATATAATGCGTATGTGTGTTGTGTCATCCTGTATGTGCATGTTTATATATATAGTGTGCATGTGTGAGTTTGTATTAAGTGTGTGGGTGTGTGTGCCTGTGTGTGTGTGTGCGTGTGTGTGTGTGTGTGGACAGGTCGGTTGGTGTATGTACATGCTAGGCATAATTACTTTGTGGAGTATTATGAGTAGTATGCATATCATGCAAGGGAAATTCCATGGTGTGAAATGAAGAAGATGGCACAATAAGTGATGCTATTCTGGCAGTGTTCACAGTACTTTTGACTTTCACCCTTGCTCAAGTCTGTGACAGACTGTGTCTTACAGTAATTAAGACACAGCTGTGGTCAGTGAATTTGAGAGTCAAGGAGCAGGGTTCTGTTTGCTGTTTGCAGAGCATTTGGTCAGGGGGCCTGTGTTGGAATGCATGTTGTGCCCTGATATGTCAGTTTTGACTGATCGTGAACAACAGACTGAACCTGAATGCACTAGTCTGTCTGTTGTGTCAGTTTTTCAATAAAATGTATACACACACACACACACACACACACACACACACACACATGTATATATTCCAGATACTCAGAAAATATTAACTTGAGGTTCTACACACACACACACACACACACACACTTATTTCATATACTCAAAATGTTAAACGAGGTACTACACACAAACACAAAAACACACACACACACACACACACACACACACACACACACACACATGTATATATTCCATATACTCAGAAAATATTAACTTGAGGTTCTACACACACACACACACACACACACACACACACACACACTTATTTCATATACTCAAAATGTTAACTTGAGGTACTACACACAAACACAAACACACACACACACACACACACACACGCACAAAACACACACACCAGTGAAAATGAGAAATATATTCTTAGCTTCATATCTTGTATGCACATTCCGAGTTTCGTATCTTATCTGCAGATTTTTGCATCTGTTCTAAAGCTCCAACAGGCAATTATCAAATCTACATAAAAGGTGTTCGACATGACAATCTGAGAAAGAGAGGGGAGAGAGTCAGAGGGAAGGGGAGTTTTTTTTCTCTCTCTCTCTCTGACTGACTGACCATGACTGACTGACTCTCTCTGAATTGCACACCGTCTGTTGCTTCAGTTTTTCTCGCTATCATTATTTCTTTCACTGTATACACTATCCCCTTCCATTTTGACCTTTTTTCTTTTGTGAATCTTTGTAAGTAATAGAGATGAAAATGGTCACCCTGTCTTGTGACCAGGTTTATTTTATTTATTATTTAACTCTACTTACTTTGGTGACGGCATTATTGATCACTTTCTGTAATGTGGGTTTTTTTTTTTCTTTTTTTTTTTTTTTTTAAATGGAGTTTAGCTTGGTAGTGTGTGTTAAACACTTGCATGTTTAATGTGTGTGTGTGTGTGTGTGTGTGTGGTTAATGAAGTGTTTACAAATTTAAGTTGCAAAAATAAACATGAATACTATGTTTTGAAACAGGTTGTGTTGTGTGTGTATATGTGTGTGTGTGTGTGTGTGTGTGTGTGTGTGTGTGTGTGTGTCTACATTTGGTGCATATACATATACTGTTAATATGTTTCTTTCTGTGTTTCATGTGTGCATTAGTGACTGCATGTGACCTTACATACATACATGCTTCCTTCCCCTTCTACTGAAACTATTATCAACTTCAAATTGGTTATTTGGAGACGAGGCATCCCATGAAGTAGAAATGTACGAAGTGGTGTACATCCCCAAAATAAAATTATTGTAGGTTCTCACTTCCACCCCCAGCCCCCAGCCCTCCTCAGAAGTAATCATTATGGATTTCTGTCAGGCACACTTTATACTTATTCTGCGTGCCTATACTATAAAGATTCCAGTCACGTGTGCGTGTCTGTGTGGAAGTGTTCGTCTGTGTGACCGTGAGAACAAACTTCGTGGGCAGCAGAAGGTGTATTTTCATTCGGCACGCATGATGAGAGATGTTTCTGTTGTGTGTGCAAAACAAGAGTCATACATGTGTTTGTATTTCTATGTTCTTCGTAGATGTCCTTTCGGACAGTGTGTTGATGTTGCCTGCAGCACCCGGTGGTTTTGAATGGTGGGAGAATCAGTAAATCATTTTATTTAAATTTTATCTAAATAAACGATGTTGCACCCGGTACAATCACATGGGTGAGCGCGCTGCTGCGAAACAGCGAGACTATTTTAGATGCGCAGGTATACAGAGTGTGTGCATAGTTCTTACGTTGTTTTTAAAAAAAAGTAGCCGTTTACGTCATAGGCGTGACATAGTTTTTTTTTAATAATGCATTTATTTTTGTTTGTGTGGTGATGATAACGGGAGTGATACTGTTGGGCTTCTAGTCTAATGGTATGTCTGTAGCCTAGTTGCTGAATTGCACTGCTATAGAAATGGCCCATGCTCCATGTAGATATGTGTGGGTAGTACAGAGGAGAACTGTGTTTTGTTCTAGTTTGTTTCGTTTGCTCTTCGTGGATTACTTTTCCTGCTTGTGCCCGTGGACTGCATTGGTACGTCGTTGGGACTTACCTGGAGTGTTTTCTGGAGTTGTGTACTAGATGAGTTGTTGTTGTATTCTGCTGTTCTAAGGAGAATACATGTTTGTCTGTCTGCTCTTCGTGTAGTGGTTTTCCTACTTGGGCCTCTGGACTACATCAGTACGTTGTCGGAATTGAGTTCAGTTTTTGTGTCCAGCTTGGATAACTGAACTCGAATCTGACTGGTTAAAAGTGTTTGCCCGTGAATTGTTTCTATTTGTATGTAACTGTGATTGCTAGATCGATTAAGCAGGGAAGGAACAGAGGTTTGTTCTATGCTGTAAATGGTTGCCGCTGATTTTTAGTGCAAGTTGGCTAATTTTAAGATGTGAGTAATTTTTACAGCAATTATTACTATGTGAATTTCGCCGCAGAGCGTGGGATTAACGGTATTTGTAGGCTAAGGTCCATAGTGATATTAGCGGGAGTGCATTGTTGCGTGTCGTGCGACATTGCACCCAAGGAGAATATACGGTTGGACATACGCTTTTCCAAGGTGGGACGTGTTAAGTGCACCTATGGATTGAACCTATGACTGCTTGATGGTGTGTGCAATTGTAGTACTGTCTGTCTGGAGAGTGTGATGTTGAGTGTAAAACATACCCCTGTGTCGTCAGATAGATGGAGAATAAATGCGTACAAACTTCACTTGGTATTAGGACTGCATTGCGTGCAGGGGAAAGTAGTTAGCTAGGTCTTTGAGGCTGTCTGTCACTCTGTAGGGCAGTTCAGGCCTTAGTGAGCCTGACAATTTGGTACCCCCGAACAAAACTGTTTTTGGTTTTCACTCACCCACATAAAGTTATCATGAGTTTTCAAACCAACTCTTAAAATTTGGAGCTCATCCTCAAACAAAGACCACTTTCTTATTTTAAAGAAAATGAAAACAAGAAAACAAACAAAAAGGTTTGATTTAGTGTGAAAAATGTGTGAACAATCATGCATCAACATTTTGCTTCTGACAAAAGCAGGATATAAGGTCTTTTGCTGATTGGGTGACTGAAAGAATCATTCCTGACACTGAAAATGACTGTCGTTAGTCAAGAAAAAAATTGAGGGGAGGGCACTGTTCTTTTGTGTGTGCCGTCAGTTTGCCTTTGGCTGAAACCAGTTGATGAAACTAGTACCCCTTGCTGTTAGTTCAGTTTGGTTTCACAGCCCTGAGTCTATTTGATGTACACATTCAGATCTTTTCATGTATTTTCTGAAAATGATTTCCGATTTTAGTACCTGATGTAACCTGAGTTATAGGTGATGTACCTCCATTGCTATGTGATACAGCCCCACTGGTATATTATGTTCCCCCCATTGGTACATGATGTACTATGTGATCAATCGCATTTTGGTATGTGATGTTCCTCATAGGTATAAAATGTACCTCATTAGTACACAATGATGGAAATTCCTGTTTGAAGGAAAGTGAAAAATTTTGAACAAGAGTCTTTGGTGGATAGAATTCTTCCAACATTTGTGTGTATATGTGTGTGTGTGTGTGTGTGTGTGCACATGCTTGCTTGTGTCTGAGCGTGTGTGTGTATACCTGAGCAAGCGTGCGTGCGCCTAGGCACGTGGAATACGGCACAATTGCTGATTGTTCACAAAACTGTTCCTGGAATCTATACACTGTTATTGAACAACATTCTCTGTTCCATATTTATTTTTCAGAGCCAAACCCAAGCCACCAACATCTGTGCGCAGTACTTTGGCCTGAATGTCATCGACCAATCAGGGCACACACCTGGGGAAAGAGAA